>CM049794.1:32657591-32883906 GCA_027422405.1 Ptychobarbus kaznakovi
TAGGTTTTTCCCCAAAATTCGTAATAAGAGTCATTTATTAATCTGTTGTCACCAAGAGAAGATTTAAGGTCTCAGCGCCGTTTCTCATCAATATAAAATCTCTAGTTTAATGTTTAATGCAAATAATATAAGACAGCCATAAATATTAGAATTGTAAATGTAATGTAACTGTTGTTTTGTAAATGAAAATGATGATGATGATGATTATTAAGAAAAATATTATTATTGTGATAATACTATTATACTAAAAAAGAGTATATAATAATACAAATATTTATTATTATTATTATTATTATACATGCTTTTATATTATAGTAAAGTGATATTATTGCCAAAGTAATATTACTTTATTTTTTGTATTGTTACAATTTAAATAATACAAAATATTTTTAATAATAATATTATTATATAAAGGGTTTTTAATAGACTTGTATTATTGTTATTATTATTATTATTATTAGTAGTAGTAGTAGTACTAGTAGTATTGTTAAATATTTTCTTTTATTTTACAGTCCAATATTATCACAATAGCAAAATAACAGTTATTATTATTATTATAAGGAAAATACTACTATTGCAATAATACTATTATACTGTAAAATAGTATATATGATAATAATAACAATAATAAAAGTTATTGTAATTGTAAATGCTTTTATTTTATAGTACAATGATATTATTGCAAAAGTAATATTTCTTTATTTGTACATTTTTTGTCATTTAAATAATAATAACATATCTACAGTACAATATTATTGCAATAGCAATATAATAATAATAATAATAATAAAAAGGGCATACTGGAAAGTAAATAATGGCATAATTTTCAATTTTTGGTGAATTATTCATTTAACATTCTCAGGTTGTCCAATCATATAATGTATGTACATAAATATGTTTTTTTGATCCAATCACTTAATCCATCACAGACACTATAATGAAGGGGTCCAATAAGGTCCTCTATGATATAACACGCTCAAAAGACGTTAAGGAGGGCAACCACCCACAAAAATGTTCCTGTGATTTGTAGCAATGCCACTGGTACCAGGTGTAAACTTAAGAAAGACACATGGAAAACAGAAAGAGATGAAGGACAGGAAGAGATTTGAACACACACACACACACTATAATTGAGGTTTTAAATTTTAGCACTGATTCGGGTGGATTCGAACCTCTGCAGACAGTCGGTCAGAACTGTATAATGACACCTAACTTGAATAATTCACACCAGACTTCAGGATCTCATTAAGGCATTTACTGGTGGTAAAGTTGTGGTTTTTATATGCCGCACAACTATATTACATCAGTAAGTTTGAGATGTTGCAGACAAATATAAGCTGAAATGATCGCTCGTAGAAAGTGTTCGCGTTCTGCATGTCTGCTCAGCGCACCTGCTCTACTTCCTGATAGCACGTGATACACATGATGGTGACGTTGCAAATGTTTATTGGTCACACGAAGAAGGTACAAGAAGCCTTTTGAACAGCCGCCCCCGAATTCAATGATTGAATTCGTACATCTTGACAAAGGTCTTTCCCTCGAAGTGGATTACTCTTTATCAGGTACGGCTGGTAGCTTGACAAGACGAGCTACAGGTCGAGTGTATGTCCGTCTCTCAACTTGCACAGTAGCTGACCTTACTCTGTCATCTGCCCCTGGATGCACTTCGGAGATCTTCCCCACTGGCCACAAAGCTCGAGGGAGCTGAGGGTCAACAATCATCACTACATCGCCAATTTGTAGATTTCCCTTGTCCATCTTCCATTTCTGTCGAACTTGGAGGCTGGGCAGATAGTACTTAATGAAATGCCTCCAGAAGTGGTCGGCCAACAGTTGGCTGTGTCTCCAGCGGCGTCGACTTAGCACTCCTGAGTCTTGATACACGACCTGGGGCAAGGAGGCATCTCTGCGTCCAATGAGGAAGCAGTTGGGGGTGATTGGGTCAATGTCAGATATGTCGGAGGATGTGTAGCCAAGAGGTTTTGAGTTAAGGATCCCCTCAATTTCGATTAACACTGTTCTCAAAACTTCTTCTGTTACAGTCTGTCCCCCTAAGGTAACTTGGAGAGCCGTTTTAATTGAACGTATCTCCCTCTCCCAGCATCCACCGAAGTGGGGTGCTCCTGGTGGATTGAAGACGAACTTGATTTGCTGGGAAGCAAGGTGGCCTTGTAGCTCCTCATGCAAAGCAGCAAAGGACTCCTTCAGCTCTCGTTCTCCACCCTTAAAGTTAGTGCCTTGATCACTTAACAACTCATACGGTTTCCCACGTCGAGCGATAAAGCGTCTCAGGGACATCAGGAAGGAGTCTGAATCTATGCTCGCCAACAGATCTATATGCACTGCCCTGGTGGTAAGGCACTTGAATAATATGCCCCACCTCTTCTCATTTCGGCGTCCAATCTTAATCATGTAGGGTCCGAAACAGTCCATGCCAGTTGAGAAGAATGCAGGCTTAAAGAGCTGTTGTCTTGCAAGTGGCAAGTCAGCCATACGAGGAACTTCTGGTTGTCCCTTCCATTTTCGACACTCTCCACATTGACGTTGGTGTCGCCTTACTGCTTCACGGCCTCGCAATACCCAGTAAGTCCTTCTTAACTCTGCGAACACTCGTTCTGGCCCAGGGTGATGTAGCTTCTCATCATGATCCTTGATAATGAGTTTGGTCACAGGATGTTGAGGATCAAGGACTATGGGATGGATAAAATCTAGTTCTGCCTCACTGCAGCGTCTTAAACGACCACCCACACGAATGAGTTCGGTGGTAGGGTCAAACTCAGGAGAGAGGGAGGCCAGCCTACTTGTACCGGATACTGGTTTCCCGGACTTTAGATGGACCATCTCGGTAGGGAAGGACTCGGTCTGCATTTGACGAAGCACTGTTTGTTCTACCTCTCTCTGTTTGTCAGCGCATGTAATGTTCGCCGCCCCGTGAAGCTGCTGACTGCATGCCTTTATGAACTTGGCCAGTGTGTCATACTGCTGTGGATTTGGCAAGGGGATAACTGTAGTCGATCCACAAAATGCGGACTGCCTTAACTCGTTACTTTGTTCTTCAGCAGGCAAGGAAGGTTGCTCGGGCCAATTCGCTGGCAGCAGTTTGAGAAATGAAGGACCTTGATTCCACTGGCTTCCTGTTACTAAGTCACACAGGCGTTTACCTCTTGTGATGCTGTCCGCAGGATTGTCTTCAGATCGTATGTAACGCCAGGTTGCAGATGGCGTGAGTTCTTGTATCTCCGCCACCCGAGTTCCCACGAACACCTTGTAACGGCAAGAACTTGACAATAGCCAGAGAAGCACAGTCATAGAATCTGACCAGAGTGTTAAGGAACGAATGGGAATGGTGAGTTCTGTGACAAGGACCTTGGAGAGCTGGGCCCCACTCAGAGCTGCGCAAAGTTCAAGGCGAGGTATAGACTGCTGTTTTCTGGGAGCAACTCGTGATCTGGCCGCTAGAAATGCAATTTCAACTTGGCCTTCTATATTTTCCGTCCGCAAATAGGCCACAGATCCGTAGGCCTGCTCCGATGCATCACAGAATACGTGTATATCACGTATGCTAGTTGGTAGATCCAAGTCTGGTCTGGAATAGCATCTTGGTAGTGATATCTTTTCGAGATCACTCAGTTCTCTCTCCCATGAACTCCATAAGCGGAGCAGATCTTCTGGCAGTTGCGGGTCATCCCAGTCGCGCCTTTTATCCCATAGGCGCTGCACCAGTATTTTCGCTCGAGTGGTGTACGGGATAATATAACCCAGGGGATCGTATTGGCTGGCCAGTACACGATAAATACTGCGCATGGTTACTTTAGGGCAATTCACTACCCTGTGTTTGTAGTGCAAAGTGTCCGACTGACAATGCCAGAGCAGTCCAAGGGTAGACTCATGGGTATCTT
This sequence comes from Ptychobarbus kaznakovi, assembly GCA_027422405.1. Lineage (NCBI taxonomy): Eukaryota > Metazoa > Chordata > Actinopteri > Cypriniformes > Cyprinidae > Ptychobarbus > Ptychobarbus kaznakovi. The sequence continues at coordinate 32,661,491 of CM049794.1, forward strand.
GTAGTCCCTGACTAAGCCAGAGCTCACAGCTGTTTGATCTGGTGTCGGAGGGAAGGTGAGAAATCACTGCCGGGCAATTGCTGGCCCACTGTCTTAATTCAAAGCCCCCCTCATTTAGCAGAACACAGAGTTGATCAACAAGGCATTTGGCAGCCTCTTTGGAGGTGAGACTGTGGAGACAATTGTCAACATAGAAAGACTTTTCTATCACCTCCCTCACCTGATCTCCTGGTTGACTGTGGTCCAGCACATGCTTTTGCAGGGCAAACGTGGCACAACAGGGACTGCAAGTAGTCCCAAAGGGAAGTACTTGCCACTGGTACACATCTGGTGCTTGTTCTAAAGCTATGTCTCTCCACAGGAACCGGAGTAAAGGTTTGTCAACAGGGAGCAGCCTCACCTGATGAAACATCCCACGGATGTCACTGCTGATGGCTGTGGAATGTTCACGGAAGCGTAGTAACACTGCCAACAGGGTGGGACTTAAGGTGGGACCTGGAATAAGCAGCTCGTTCAAGTTTTGGCCCTCATACTGGAATGAGCAGTTGTAAACGACCCGATTCTTGCTGTTGTGTGTGACCATATGGTGAGGGATGTACCATGATTCTTGTGATCTCTCAGCCTCAAATGGATGCAGTTTCTCTACATAGCCAGCATTTCTGAGTCTTTCCATCTCAGTTTTGTAGGCACAGGCCTGATCAGGGTTCTTCATCAGCCTTCGCTCAATGTTTCTTAGCTGCGGTAGAACAGCTTCTTTTGGCATGTGCAGGGTCGGCATGTGTTGTGTGCGAAGGAGCGGTGTCGCATAACGCATGACACCATCCACGTTAACTCTCACCGTCTTTTCTTGTAAGAGTCTGATGGCCTCCTGATCAAGTTTTGACCGCGTCACTACTTTCTCATTGCGGTACGGGATTACATCCATCTGCCATAGCTTTTCCACTTGGGCAAACAGATCAGCATTAGGGGAGATGGTAGTAAAGAGGCACTGGTGAGTGTTGAGCCCATGCTTGATCTCGTGTGTAGGGCCTTGTAGAGTCCAGCCTAGTCGAGTTCGAACTGCAGCTGGTCCACCTGGAGGGCCTAGATGAACAGGCTCAATTGGGGTAACAAGGTGTGGACAATCCGAGCCAATTAGTAGTACAGGCTGTACTCGGTCTATTTGCTGCAAGGGCAATCCAACTAAATGTTTATACATCTTCTGGAGGGATGCAACGGGGTGAGTTTGCTCAGCGAGACCGAGCCTTTCGGCCGTGAAGGCACGTTGAATGGGGAATTTCTTGTGTCGGTTAGTGACAGGTGACACGGTGAACGAGACTGCCGCCCCATGAAGAACCTGTTGGTCCTGCCTCACCGTCCGCAGTATTAGGTCCTCAGGCTGCCCCTTCAAATCTAACTGCTGTGCTGCTGTGTGGAGCAGTATGGTCCTCTCCGACCCATCGTCTAACACAGCATATGCCTCAATAGATTTGTCCCCATTGGTGATGATGACCTTGCTCACTTTTAGGAGAACCTTGCGGCTGTAGACAGGGCGATCCACATACAGGATGTCCTTGGTGCTGTTTACCAGACAGGAGTTCTCTCTAGTTTCGGTTTCTGTTTCATTAGCTACAGTCCGTTCATTTACATCATGCAGAATAAGGAGGTGTTTCCTATGGCATGTCTTACAGGGGGATTTCAGGTTGCATTTTGAGGCATGATGACTCCGTCCACAGCACCAGCATCGATTGTTCTTAAGGATCCAGGATTCCTTCTGTTCCTTTGTGAGCTCTTTGAAATTGGCACACCCATTCAAGAAGTGATTGGCATTGTCACAGTAGGGGCAATATGCACACAATCTTCCTTTGAATCTGGCAGATTTAGATATTAATTTTGAAGCGGGTGTTTGGATTTCACCTCCAGTGATGGGTTTCTCTATGCCTAGCAAAATGGATGTTGGTTTCCTTGAAGCCCTTGGATCACGGCGGTCCTGCCTTCTATTACTGCTAGGTTCTAACGGGAGACTTGTCATCCTTGAGCCATCATCTTGTACTTGGAGCTCGTACTCCAACCAATTAGAAAAATCAAGAAGAGTTGGTATGGTTACCCTCAGTGGGTGGATGTATCTCTTGAAGCTAGTTCTCAGCTCATGAGGGAGTTTACTTTGAAGTCGTGACACATGCGACCCACAGTCTAGTTCCACAGTTCCCTTAGGTCCCAGTTGCTCCAGCATGCTCACTAGGGAACGCACACGTAGTGCAAACAGCTTAAAAGCCTTCACATCTCCAGTTCTGATGTTTGGGCCATCCATAACATCAGCAATGTTCTGCAGGACCAGCTTGTGCGGTTGCCCATACATCCTGATGAGAGCTTGCATAGTATCTGTATAAGGGTGTATTGAATTACAATAGGAATCTGCCACTAGCAGTGCCTCCTCTAACTGTAGATGATCTGTTAGTATCTGATACTTGAAACGTTCAGTGGCGTCAGCAGGGAGGAGGTTCTCTAATGCCATGCGCAATCTTGAAAACTCTCTGGGATCTGATGTTGTCAAGGAGGGTATTGAAGGCTTAGGTCCTCTGTACATCCTCTCCTGGAAGCATGGTGCTGCGGCTCTGGGCACGTCCTCAGATCGTCGTGTAGAATAGGACCCTTTAATATCCAAGTGTGAATAATAGTTGTCTCTGGACACCTTTTCATCATAATGGATGGGTTCAGCATATGGATGAGGCTGAGCATGCGAAGGGGTATTGCCTCTCTGAGCAGGGGTACGATATCTTGGCATAGCTTGGGGCTTATCCTCGGGTTTATGTGAAATAGCGCAGTCCCTCACCTGCTCTGTTATCTGCTTGATCTGCACAGAGGGGTACTGGTGGAGGTCTCTGCATCGTGTGGTGGGCACTGGCTGGCTACAAAATGTTTCTGGCTCATGGAATTTAGGAGCTGGTACGGGAGATACGGGTTTGTGTGGGGTGGCCACATTTGTGGCTAAATGCTGGATCTCTCGTTTCATGAAGGCATTCTCTGCTTTAAGGCCTTGCAATGCACTCAATATCTCTGGCAGTTGTCGAATGCAGCTGCGAAGCTCATCATTCTCCATCTGCATCTCCTCCCAGGTTGACTGTTGAACCTGAGGATGCAGCTCTTCCTCCTCTCTCTGGAAGTTTTCACTTATATCTTGCCATTCATCCAGTAGCACAAGATCACTGGTGGGTGAACGCTGACTTATGGGTGTAGAGACACGGGACTCCGAAGACAATGGAGCATATTCAGCCTTAGTTTCATCATCACTGGAACATACAGGTTGCTGGGATCTCCTCTCAGATCCAGACCTTTGTACCTGGAAGTCTGCTAGGTATGCAGGTGGCTTTACATGTCGTCTGGGGCGGACAACTGGAGGCTCTGGACGGGATGTCATTCCTCTGCAGTAATTCGAGGATCCGGCTCGAAGGACCAATTATAGTTGAGGTTTGAAATTTTAGCACTGATTCGGGTGGATTCGAACCCCTGCAGACAGTCGGTCAGAACTGTATAATGACACCTAACTTGAATAATTCACACCAGACTTCAGGATCTCATTAAGGCATTTACTGGTGGTAAAGTTGTGGTTTTTATATGCACGCACAACTATATTACGTCAGTAAGTTTGAGATGTTGCAGACAAATATAAGCTGAAATGATCGCTCATAGAAAGTGTTCGCGTTCTGCATGTCTGCTCAGCGCACCTGCTCTACTTCCTGATCGCACGTGATGCACATGATGGTGACGTTGCAAATGTTTATTGGTCACACGAAGAAGGTACAAGAAGCCTTTTGAACACACACACACACACACACACACACAGACAAAGAGAGTAGTAAATATTTCAGTACAGTTTCAGTAATAATTAATGATCCTTTGGCAGACAGTTGTGCAGTCAGCGATGCTCTCTAGAGTTTCAATTAAACACCAGAATCCGAGCAAGGCTATCAAGCTCTCCTCTCTCCGGTGATACGAGGACTCGGTTTCAAATGAAAAGATACGCAGCCGCTTTTTGACTCATACTTGCTTTAATCAAGCAGCGATCTGTGGCCAATCACTCACACATTTTATTTTACACATGTACTTTACACATTTTACACTCATAAGTTTTTCATGATCATTTACTACTTTCTTTATGATCCTCAGAATAAAATCAAGCAGGCTGTTTTTGCTACTGTACCTTTTAGACTTTATGTAAATGATCTCTGTTATGATTGGCTAATCTCTTCACATGATGAAAGGTGTAGGTCACACTACCGATTGTTTAATACAAATCAAATTACTAAATATGGCAAAATACCTCACTGGTATTTGATTCAACTCTGACTCGCAAGCTCTTGATTCAATTTTGATTTGAGGGGATGAAAAGGGCAGGAAAATATAACACGAGCTGCATGGAGAATGTTACCCACATTTATTTTCTAAGAGTGCAGAGAACATTTAAATAATTTAGAGCAGCACAATCCACCTTGAGTCACAGAAAGCTGCGTGATGGTACAATTTTCACGCTTCTAATGAATAATATTTTTTTCTCTATATCAGATTTATCTAATAATTTATCAAATAATTTAATCAGTGAGTGTTTTATTTTTGTATGGAAGCTTGTTTGTGCTTTGCAATAAAAATAATAAAAAAGTTACGATTTTTTTTTTACTGTAAGAAAAGTCAGTTGCAAAAGAAAAGTTGCAATTCTGTTTTTTCCCTCTGCGTGGAATAAAGAATAAAAAGGTAATTGTGACTTTTTATCTAACAATTCTGACAAATTTTCTTTCAATTGCAAGTTTATATCCCAAAATTCTGACTTTTAATCTCACAGTTCTGATTTAGATCTCACAATTCAGAGGAAAAGGAATGCCAGCATTGTGAGATATAAACTCCGAATTCTCACTTTTATATCTCAAAACTCTTACATGCTGCAATTTTGTATTTTTTTTCCCACCATGGAATTAAAAAAGTATTTTCAACTTTTTATCTGACAAATCTGACGTTTCTTCTCAGAATTGCAAATTTATACATCAGATTTCGAAGGATAAACATCATTATTGTAAGAAATAAAATTGCAATTATGAGAAAAAAGTCAGAATTTTGAGATAAAAGAAACACAATCACCTTTTGAATTTTCTTAATACTAAATACTGAATTCTAAAATATTGTCAATGTTTATATGGGTGTGTTTTTTGGTATCAGTTTCCTTCAGCTTTATAATAATGAAAAACCTCTGTTATGAAAGGCAAAATTAGATTGTAAATTCTATTCAGATGTCCAAACCCAAGCAAAGCTTCTTACCGGTGGAAGCAGTGTAATAAATACGTGCAGGGCCGACGCCAAGGGGGGGGGGGCATTCCAAACTAGTTATTGTGCCCCCCCACCCACACACACACACAAAACGTGATTTGTGCCCCCTCGCCCCCAGAAATTCAAATGCCCCCCTAATGGAGGTGCCCTGACTCCGGCTCTGAATACGTGTGACATATCTGATAGTGTCACCAGGGGACGCTGTCTGTGTTTCTAACCTCTGTATGCCTGATGTAAATGCACTGACCTGATTCTGTACACGTCTGCCTGAAAGTGTCTTTATCTGGGGCACTGAGTTTCTTTCTGTGCTTTATTTATTTATGGCCTAACCCATTAACCTATATACAGTACATCATCCCAGTCGCAGTCCCAAGTCTGTGCTGAAGTGTGTTTTATTTATGCGCACGATGACTCCACACATGCGACATTCATGCATGTGTGGAAAATGTCTTGTGAATGGCAACTGAGCTGTGGACAAAAGATGATTTATTATTCATGTGTCTCTCATGTTAGGATAGATAGTTAAGCTGAGTATGGGTGGCTAAACTAATGTAATGGGTGCCAACAGTATCCTCCATCATATGTGACATTTATAATGTTATATTTTGTGTGCTGATGTCATCTGTGTTGTCCTGCAGGGTCAGATCACTCTCATGGATGCTCCAGTGTTCAAAGCCATCCAGCCTGAGGTAAGTCTATTGTTCATTATAGTATGTGCTAACTTATGTACAGCATCCAAATGTTACACTTTACCTCTCCTTCCAGTTGCTGGTAAATAAAAAAAGATGTGCTGTGTATGGAATTTTTTTAAGACCATTAAATTATGTAAATTTGCATTGTTTTTATTTAAAAAACAATTAGCATTATTTTTAATTAAAATAAATACATGCATATACATACACATACACATAATATGTGTATATATATATATATTATATATATAAATTACTATAGTATTGTAGTTTTTATATAAAAATGTGGATTTTATGTTTGTATCTCGTTCAATAGACTTTCTCACTCTGATATAGAAGAAAAGTTGGTCACAGTTGCCATTTCATGTTGATGTTAAAATGTTGTCACATCAGAAAAATAAATAAACCCCTGACTGTAAAGCTGTCGACTTATGGAAAGTTGTTGGAAGATAGAAGATGTGCAAGTTGCATTTATTTTTGTAGCTGGTTATGTTTATGATTTGAATCACTCACTTCACTTCAGGTGAGGTCAGACTGCTTAAAACATAATGTTGCTGTTACTAATACAGTTAGCAGCCAACTGTTGAGTAACGTTTTATTGACATGCCAGAGGCATTTTTTTCCTTTCATTTAGTGCTTTCAGAATGTTTGTTTTGGTCTGGGTTTTCTGAAGTAAGGGTCCCATACCAAATTAGTTTGCGTGTGCAAATGTTTCCTTGGTTAAACTAGCTGAAATGCCTGAAAGCCATTGTTTTGTGAGATTACTGTGTGACTGACTCACCGGGCTATCTGAAGTGTCATACTCTCACTGTCAGCCATACACAGTGTGTTAAATTTGGAAAAGTTCAATAAAACCCGCCACTAACAATAACATAGCCAATGATTTTTGGACCTTGTTTATGTGTGGCCACTGCTGTAACAGCTCCAGAGTCTCCCAGCAGAGGGCAGTAAAAGCACAGTGAAGTCTTTCTGTTCTTTAGGCTCTTCATCCACTGCTTCCATTGGACTGAGTGTATACTTTAAAACACCCACACCAGATAAAATATTACACTGAAATATTTATATTTTTTTGCTTGATGAGGGATTATTTAGCTGCTTTTTTATTATTTAAATATTTGTGACAAACACCTTTCATTACGGCAGAAGCATTATTGCGCTAGCAGCATTATACTCAAGATAAGTCCGCCTCCATCTCTCAATAAAATGGCATCTGCCACAAAAATATAAAAATTTAGTTTCAAATATGTTTTCCTTAGTGTATAAATGAATAATTCACCCCAAAATAAAAACTCCGTCGTCATTTCTCAAACCTGTAGGACTTTTTTATTTTGAGGAACATAAAAGTTGTGTTTTTTTGTTGTTGTTATTTTCATTTGCTGTGCTTTTGTTTTACTTTTTGTTTTGTTACGTGTTTTTCATTTAGTTTTATTTTGTTTTGTCTACAATTTAAAACAAAGGGGACCAAAATGTTTTGATTCTCAACATTCGGCAAAATATCTCCTGTGGTGTTTTGCTAAAGAAAGCAATTCTTGCAGGTTTGGAACAAAATGAGGGCGAGTAAATAATGACATATTTGGGGGTTGAACTGTTCCGTTAAATGTGAAGAATATTACATTTACATTTATGCATTTAGTAGACGCTTTTATCCAAAGCGACTTACAGTGCATTCAGGCTATACATTGTTTTTTTATCAGTCTGTGTGTTCCCTGGGAATTGAACCCACAACCTTTTGCTCTGCTAATGCAATGCTCTACCACTGAGCCACAGGAACATTTTACACATGTGATGGCACGTGGATGGGGAAAAAACTGTGATAAATATCTACAAAAGACTTGGCGACCAAACCTTAGAGGCAGTACGTCTGCAGAAGAAACCCACAGCTATATGGAGTAGCAAAATAATATCTGTGGATTTTTTCCTTATTGACATCTGGGCCTTGGTCTCCATTCACTGCCCTCCATGTCGTCCTCTCTCTCTCTGCTCTTTGAACGATTTATTAACGCAGGCATGTTTTATCCACCGTCTGTAAGGTTGGGCTTTCAGCCACACAGACTGTGATTTATAAAGCATTTGATGAGGCTACCACACATTGAATACTAATGTAGCATTTGTTTTTTTTCTGACTGTAAGAGTCATGACAACTGAGGGGAACTAAATGTTATGTGATTTGTTTAATGCGTTTGTGGGAAATTACTGTCACTGGTGTGCATTTTTGGTCATTATTTATGGTAATTACAGTAATTAGGTCTACTGTTTTCTGTCGATGAGCAGTTTGATTGATTATGCAGCGGCGTTGTTTGGCTTTGATTGTCTTGGCAGCAGTTTTTTGGATGCTTGCTTGGAGAGGAGAGGGTGAAATTGCAGGTCGTCTTTTTGAAAAGACGAGGTCTGGTTCCCTGGAAGACGATACTGAGCTAACCTCTGCTTTTCAAAATGTCTGGGATTGATTTAGCGAGGCGGTTTAGCCCAACATGCATATAAGTAGACAAATTATGTGTTTAGATGATGGTTCTTTCTAGATTTTCTGGGTCTGATCTGGCTTTCGGTCTCGTTTTGTGTGTATCTGGCAGTTCTAGTATTCTGTTGAAGGATTATTTATGCTTTCTCTGAATCTGGCTGCACATCCATTTGCGCCGCTGAGTAACATGAGAGTAAAAGGCAGAGGGTGACGTAATATGAATGTGAATGTCAGGCTACTGCTTTATCATGCACTGTTGTTTCTGAAAGGACACATTGTAAAGTCTGTGTGTTAGTGCTCGGACAAAAGTAGTGTAGCTGTATTCTTATTTTGACAAAAATATGTTGTTCTGGTGATGGTTGGGTTCAATTAAAATATAAGTTTTATTAGAAGCACTAAGTAGCAAGAAAGTTATACTCATTTTATAGTAATCCTTATATATAAACTAGGCAACATTTGAAATGGATCAAAACCTTTCATCAAAGTTGTCCTAAAACCCAAAACCAAAATGTGTTCTTGTCTTAGGACAACGTTGATTAACTCCACTTCAAATGTTGACTACTATCTATCTATCTATCTATCTATCTATCTATCTATCTATCTATCTATCTATCTATCTATCTATCTATCTATCTATCTATCTATCTATCTATCTATCTATCTATCTATCTATCTATCTATCTATCTATCTATCTATCTATATTAGGGCTGTCAATAGATTAAAATGTTAAAATTCGATTAATCGCACACTTATCATGGAATTAAGCATATGCCATATATCTTGCTTAATTGTTATTATTTACTATATCCAGCAAAGTAAACCAAAACATTGAAGGGTGATTCTCACAAAACTGTATTTTCTGCAAGCTTATTTCAAGATAAATTTAGATATCTTAAAAAAAAGGGACACTTGGGAAACTCCAAAAGGACACCATAGAACCAAATGATAAGAATTTCATATAATTGATCATTTTGTGTGCACTGACTAAACTAGAGCTGCAACTAACGATTATTTTGATAATCGATTAGTTGGCCGATTATTATTTTGATTAATCGGATTAAATAAAATGATTTTATTTTATTGACAAAAAACACTATTCCACATTCTGGCACATAACACTATAAAGTGCTCTGCCTTTCTTTCATAGATAACAGCAATAATTATGTTATAGCATTAGAAATAGCCTACTACTGTTACTAAAGAGCTTACGCATTTTGGAGGACTAACCAATACAGAAAGCTAAAACATGATTTTGGGAATCACCAATGCTGTTAGTTTAGAGCAGCAGTGGCACAAACCTTGCATCATTTGTTAAAAACCTTACATACATTTGTTTTAATAATTTTGTTAAGCACTGTAATAGTGAATATAGTTTAAATCTCTTTTAACAATTTAAATAACAATAAAGATAATAAAGACAACAGGTGAGGAATGTTCTGCAGGAAGACGTTCACTTTGATCACAGTCATGTCTTACTGTCATTTCTTTATCCTGTAAAAGGCGGTTATAGAGCGTCTCATATTTATATTCAGACAATTACATGCTGTTATCCCAAAAAGAAAGTTATCCCACAAAGAATTTTTGACATGCAATTCCCTTTTCTACCAGTAGGTGTAAAATGGAAGGTTGTGAAAAATGTCCACTGTCCCCTTCTATTGATTAACACTGGTCTCATGTCTATAGACCCTTTAACTAAAAAGCTATTACAAAAACACCCAGTGAGCTATAGCAAAAAACGAAGAAAACTTGCACTTTACTGAAGTATGGTCCATTACTGAAAGCTCTGCAGACAGCGAGCTCTCCCGGCTTGATGCACATTGAGACGGCTTGTGCGGGCTAGTGCTTATTACATCGAGCGAAAACTGTGAAAAAGAAGGCTGTGACACATGATCAACTTTATCCTTTTGGCGGTCACACAGTTTAGATTTTTTTTGGGCAAGTCGATTTGGAGTTATTGCCGTTTATCGCTGAATATGTCATGAATATCGAAAACTAAACCAACCCCCCTCTCTGTGTTACGTCTGTCTGACGCGCGTGCACGCGCCCACCACGCTCATACGGTATTTTAAACTTAACACAGCCGGTCAGGACGAACCCTTATGCAAAAATGGAAATGCTCGCGTGAACTTTTGACATTTATATATAAGGATATGACCGTAAACTGAACGTTTTTTTGCTCTGAGGACGCACACGCACGTGTCACAGCGCCTGACAGGGCAAGCCTTTACACTAATGCATTAACTTAAAGCTCAAAATAAAGAATGATCATGTTTTGGGCAGCTTGGATCACATACTTCTCCCACGGCATCTCATTCTGTTTCCTCCACTATTATTAGATGCATTTTGTCCATAGAAATGCGTTATTCAGTGCTGTAATTTGAGCAACCGGCTGAAGTTGGTCGTGCATTGTGGGCAGACCTGACTAATCGATAATGAGAATCGTTGTCGATGATTTTCATTATCGATAATAATCGATTTTATCGATTAGTTGTTGCAGCCCTAGACTAAACACAGCAACACACACAAGACAAATCAAAACATTATCCTGAATGTGTGTGGAAACAATATGAATCACTGAAATGTGTCTGTGCATGAATTCAACATATGATCTGTGTGTCAAGAGCGCTCAATCACGGTGTATTTTCAGACTCACGCGTGCTTATGACTCTTGTACGGCACCGCAATCATCTTTACCTTTGCAATCCTCAACCATCAAAACTCAAACATCAGAACAAGCTGGTTTGCTTTATACAGCTGAGAAAACAGTTTGCATATCATACAGTGGTGGGATGTTTTGACATTACGTTCAGTCTGTATTTCACAATGCGCAATGAGTGAGTGAGCTCTCACGCTCTTCAGAAACTATCACAGAGCTTGTGTTTTAAAGTGAAACACTGGAATTAACAATTCACTGAAAATGCAACGTTGAGTATCTATTCTCTCACCATCTCTTATGTAATCAGCTTGGTTTTCTTTACATTAGCCCTCTTTTGGTAAAAATGCACATGGTAACATTATAGTGACATTTTGGCAAAAAAAAGTTTGCAATAGTTTAGAGATTCACAAAGTAGTTTTTCATGTAAAAATGATCAAAATGGGATATTATTTAACATTGCTGCTAGTTAGCAAAGGTTACTAAATTTAAATAATTGCATAGTTAATGCAAGCAAATTTCCTGTCATTTCAAACACGCACTGAGATAATACAGTGAGTTTGGAGCAACATTAATCCTGTGCATTTTCATTTTGATGCTATGCTAGGCTATATGAATAGGGATATATCGGTAATGAGAGATATATTCATGTCAAGAAAACAAGAATAAAACTATCGAAATTCACATGGACCGATGTATTCTCACAAAACAGAAAGGCATACATCCCATAAACATGAAAAAAACCAGCATACGCATACACAGATTTAAGCTTTACATTTTACAAATATGAAAATATATTTGACAAGAGTTACTCTTCCCACACAGTTAATTTGTTACATGAATTAAATCTTATGTTTAATTGTTTTACTTGAGAAATTGTAGTTCTCATTTAATTGTATTAATACAATGTAGAACATAAACTGGTCAATTTAATATATATTACTATACCACAAAGTAGGGCTGGACCAGAATATTCGATTATTTGAATGTTCGTTCGGTGGGTTGGCATTCGATTTTCAATTTTGAGATTCAAATGTCCTTTTTTTTTTCTCGAACACCTGGCATCCCCCGCGAAACTCTTCTGAACTTGTCTGCCTGGCTGAACATCTGCACCAGCAACAGACCGTTCGCCAATGAAAGACTATAAGCATGCATATGTTTCATGAAAAATCTTCTATTATGAGTGCGCTTGCCGCACATCTACATTTGAAATAACTAATTTAAGGGCGCAAAAGATGCAACATGTGAACGGACCCTCTGCTATCACAAAACCAAATGTGATGCATGCGTTTTATTTCTATCAACTGTCCCGAGATGCGAGCGAAGGTCTTGGATCAGCGTGCAGTAGTGCAGACGAGATGCGCCGATGTGAAGCCGCTTTGAGAGAGTTAAAGAGAGAAGACGTGGTACAGCTGAATCACTTCAAAGGACTGATTTAATCTGATATTTTGTGTGGATTTATTTACTCATCTAACCTACATGCTATATTCAATAAATGTTTGCAGGAATTTCCCTCCTTATAAACTCGAAAGCTGCATGAATGAGTAAAACTGTGATAGCATATACACACAAATTCGGTACCTGATTAAATATAACTCTATTATACAGAGATTTGTGGAAAAAAAAATTCCATGACTTAAAAAAAAAACGTTTCCAGGCCTGGAATTTGCGGTTTTAAAATTTCATAGCTTTTCCAGGTTTTACATGACCATACGAACCCTATAAAAGCAACTGATGCACACTTTCAATCACTAAAGATTGGTCCTCTCCCTCTAATCACATGCCGGATCCGTTACCCCGCTTTATTCCAGGACCTCTCAATTTACAAATTAAACACTGGGCTACCTTATTGAAAGCATTGCTCTCAACAGAGACCTGTGTGTTTTGTATCACTAGTGCAGTGTCTGTTCTCGGAGCATAGAAGCCCTGCCCACGTGAAGCGTGCCGCTTCCGGCTCGCGCTGTTCTGTAGTTTATTACAATTTTATTCATTCTGAACGTGTCGCGTGTCCATATTGCACCAAAGTGCGACACTGCACTCTCTTGGGTCCGCAGCAACACACCCGCCACGCTTGAAGTCGATTGGATGAATGGTTCTCAACATAATACAAATGCAAACAGATGCACAGAGATTCCTGCTTTTATTAGAGAGGAATATGTTCAGCCCCCTCCCTCCGAAGCTTTGAATATTCAGTGTTGATTACTAACGAAGCTTCGAAGCTCAAAAAAATGTATTCTGACAAGCCCTACCACAGTCATTTTTTTCAGCGTATTATTCATTCATCTACTAATGTATTCATTTATTTATATATTTATTTAGCTTTTATTGTTATATCTGAATTGCCCTTTTCCTTCCCCATAAAAATCCCAGAAAAAGTGAAATTTAATTGGTAGCTTTTATTTTTCTGTTAGACAGTCCCTTCCCAAATTCTTGTTGAGAAATGCTGCAAGGTTGACCAGACTTTATGCCTGTAGTCAAAAAGTGTTTTTCTGCTAGATTTTTCACACTAATAAGGTTCAGATTGAGTGTACAGCAGACCTGTCCATATGCAGTATGATCCTGTATGGCAGCAATATGAGCTCACGGCTGTAATGCAGACCAGAGGCTTTTGTACGTGCATTAAAACACTAAAACTTCATGAAATGTCTTTTAGAGTGATGTGTAAAATTGCGTAACTTTTTCCAACCTACATGCATGCAAACATCTCCAGTCTGTTCTCTGTACCACCCCATTAGCCGTTTTACAGGCGCATATAAGCACGCTCTGACCCACAAAGCCCTGGGTGGAATGGAGAGGTTTGTTTGATTTGAGTGGAATAAGGCAATGATATCAGTGAACTGGCAGTGCTGCCTGTAATTATTGGTTTGCTTTAATTAATGCCAGTTTTTCTCAACTCTGCAGATGTTGCTAAATATTTTTTGATGTAGTTCCTATATTAAAGCAGCTTCAGTAGAGGTTGTTAAACGCATTGTAACAGAAGCCTGATGTTTTGAGTATTTTTGTGCCTGGGTCGACTGCAGTTCATTGAGTTTTCTATTTTCTGTGTGTGTGTGTGTGTTTCTTTGCAGGGGAGGTTAATTGTTTTTGAGGCTCTGGAAGCAGGAGCGATTTCGATGATTTGTGCTCTGCTGAACTAAAGCGAAATGTGAGAGAGCGAGCGATAAAGAATCAGAAGTGGTTCTTTGTTATTCAGTGGCATCTTCAGTCTGAAGGTCACTTGGCTGCCTCACCGTCTGTTTGAAAAATGAGAAGAACAAAAGAGAAGAAAAATAATGGGATTTTTTAAATATATAGTTTACCCAAACTTTTTTTTTTAAATCATTTGTTGTTCGAAACCAGTTTGTTTTTCTTCTGTGAAACAGAAAAGTAGATATTTTACAGACTGCACAGGCTGCTCCTTTCCATAGAATAAAAGCATAGTGACCAAGGCTCTAAGTAGGCAACACAAAAACAATTCTTAAAGTGCTACATGACTAATGTGCTATACTGCACATATTCTGAAGCCATGTTTGCTTTAACTTTGTGAGTAACTCTGTTATTTTTTTGTATTATGTATACATACTAGGCTTGTCACGATACCATAAAAATGTCTTACGATACTATACCAGCTGAAGTATCACGATACCAAGTAGTATCACGATACCATGCAGTATTGTTAATTTAAAATTAAATTCTACAAAATGAATCAAAAATAAATAAATTAATTAAAACAAACAGTAATTTTCTCTGAATACCCTAATTAATGTGAATGAATGCCTGGCTATTGTTTTCCCTGAAATGATGTAAACAAAACTCATCTTAGCACTGCACAGAAGCTGCATGAAGTGACATTTAGATGTGGCATTTGTACGTTTAGACTGTATTTATTATTTATAATTGCATAAAACATTTTATGAGATTAATGTATTTCAAATACAAAATTCTGAATGTAGAAATATGTTGGAAAATAATGTATATGCCTACTTTTAGATAAGAAACTGGGAAAAACGTCCAGCAGCTGGCAGCAGTTCGTTATTGAATCGCTGTCATTCAAACGATTCTTTCCAAACGCCTGAATCAATTTTAATGAATGGTTTAGTGAATCAGTAATTCACCCAAGCCAACGCGGATTCGGATTCGAACACAAAATGAAACAAAAACAGCACTCTTGCTCGTGTCATATTGCCGAACTGTCGGGAGCATTTTTTGAAATTTACAAGTTAGCAGCATGTATATTAAAACATATTTATTTATAATGTTATAAAAAAATATATATTATATATATATATGGTCCCCAAGTGCAAAATTTTGAAATTAAATTGCATTATGATATCCTAATGAAACGTTAGAAGTTTTGTGAATATAAGATATATATATGATATAAATAAGATCACACACCCGTTGTGTCCATACATAATATTTCCCTCAAAATTCTTATTATCACCCACACATCATACTTTCAAATCTCATTTCATTCAAATATTATTTTATATTATCTGGTTATCAGCCATAGCATAAAATTGTTTATAAAAATTCCTGATTAAAACTTACTGAATGAAGACACAGAGCCTGATTTCGATATTGATAATGCTGCAATATCTAAAGAAGTGTTTTTATGGAGGTTTTTGTCATTTTATATTACCTTTATTCTGTAAAAAAGAGCAGCTTTGACAACTTACCGTTTTTGTGTTCCACTGAAAGTCATATGGGTTTGGAACGACATGAAGGTGAGTAATTCATTATTTTTGAATGATCTATCCCTTTAACTTTTATGTGGTTGAGATGCTGATTTTAGTTTAGTTTTTGATAACCCGTGATTTCCTTTTGCAGTATTGCCTCAGGAGATGCTTTCATTGGGTTTGAAGGATAATGGATCAACATCTTTGATCAATTGGGTTGCACAGAGCCACATGAATGGTGCAAATGTAGCCCATGTTCAGTTGTAAAACCATCCCTGTTAGTTGTACTGTAATGCATCTGTAAGCATTAACAGTGGAACCAGTGGGTTTCTCTGGCCTTCATGACTATGACGCACATTATCGTTCAGTCTGGCCAGTTTTGACTGGGATGGAGCAACATGTTGCATACGTACTATCGTGAAGAATGCTGCTAGGGTCTCGGAAAAGACCACTGCAGACACACGTGAGCCAGTTACAAACCAGCTGCACAGATCACATGGCAGTCTGCCCGACACATGGGTGTGATACATAACATGAGAGATTATCTTAAAACCTGCACTCTGTCTTCATGTTCTGCTATACAGGAAATGCAAAAAACGCGGTCAAGGGCCCAGCAATCCTGAAAACCATAAGGTTTTCACATTACAAGAAGTGGATCCTTGTCTTTTATATAATACACCTTTTCATATGCATTTCTGTTTACAATTGTTTCACTTTCTGTCTTTTTTTTAATGAATTACCAGTTTATATTCAGTACTTTAGATTATATTTTTTTTATAATAAGCTTAATTTACTTGGATTAATTCTGCGTGTTTGTGAGAAACAAATCCATCAAGAGGTTTTTACCTTAAAACTGTTTCTTGTTAAAATATTAGTCCTCTATCCATAATATTGCTTTCTCTAGTGTCTCGTCTGAATCTCGTCAAATATGCACCATTTACAAGCAAAAACATCCAAAACTAAAAAACATGATTGTGGATTTTGATGTGAGGGGATGGACTTTTTCACTGGAAGAAGCATTATTATGGATAATGGACTGCTATTTTTGCCATAAGAGACAGTTAAAAACATCTTAATGTTAGAAACATAGAAGTTAGAAACATCTTAATGACAAATTAGTTTCATGCAAACATATAGATTTTCACTTCACAAGACGTTCACAACTGATGGACTGAAATCCTGTGGGTTACTTGTGGATTATTGTGATGTTTTTATCTGCTGTTTGGACTCTCATTCTGACGGCACCCATTCACTGCAGAGGATCCATTGGTGGTGAAGTGATGTAATGCTACATTTCTCCAAACCTGTTCCGATGAAGAATCTAAACTGCTTCTTGGATGGCCTGAAGGGTGAACTATTTCTTTAATTAAAATACTCGTGGTGGAATATCAGGACGTTTAGCTCCTGGTTAAACACTGTTGCGGGGATTAGTGAGTAGGACACAGTATATTTGCACAAAAATCTAGAGTGTTAAAGTGGTGCAACCATTCAGTCAATTCCTCTCTACTGTCTCTATTTCATAGTTTGGACCCATTCTTCCCTCATTCTGAACACATTTGTGCCATTTGTATATAGCATGTTCTTGGTGGGATAACGTGTGATAAAGGCTCTATAGAGCAGTTCAGATTAATGGACGGTATTATGGCATGTTCACTTTCCCTCTTGTGCTGTTTTTACAAGGCAAAACCTCTCGCAGCAGAGAGAGAATCACTGGAACAGTTTCTAGGAAAAGTGTTCTATTTTAGATTTATAATATTCAGGTGAGGATGTGTTTCGAACACACATGCAGAAATTGCTTGTTTTTCTAGAAATGAAAACGTATTGTCTCAGTTATCTGGGCTGAGCTTGTAGGATCTGTGATGTCCGTTAACTAATTGAAAGAAATTGTCCACTCCACAGTCAAATTCTGTCATTATTTACCTGCATGCTGTTTTTTTTATTATTACTTTTTTCTGGGGAACACGAAAGGACTTTATTTCATATTATCATCTGATAACCTCTCGGGACGATCAAGATGGTCTATTGTGAGTTCACTTTGTGGTTAGTTTGGGTTTGTTTGGAGCACTCACACATTTTAGTAAACCATTCCTAGACCCCCGAAAAAGCGTTGGATGATGATTCGATTTTGCCACAATGATGACATTAAATGCCATGATGGAAAATCTATGTTACTGCCCACCCATTCAGTGAGCATTAGTATTAAATCTACATATATTTTTTATAGTCCATATAGTACTGGCTAGAGACGTCTGTTTCCTTGCCGACTGTAATTCTTTCTCTGATTTCCAGCTCCCCTGTTTGTGTGATTTTGAGCCGTGGTTAGATGGTTGAGCTCCAGGTTTCCAGATTAGGTGATGATATTGAGGTTAATTTAATGTAATGTGAATTAGTGTCATATCATATCCTGAATTCGTCACAAAGTCAGAGTTTGACGTACAGTTAATCATTGTCACCCCTGCCAAGTTCTCTTCCATTACTGCTCATCTGCCATTATCTTATGCCTGATTCCCAGCTGGCTAATCTTTTTCCATGAAAACCTCCCGAGATGGTATAAGAACAGCCTGTTTTATTGTTTATATTGGAAAAAGAAAAGTTTGAATATAAGCTATAAAGTTGCCAATTGATTTAGTCTTTTCAAGACATGACGAGTTGTGCAGTCTGTGCGTCTGCACTCACATAGATATATCAGTGCTGTTACATCTTAAAATTATGTTGCATTTTAGAAAACAGTACAAGCCTTTTCAGTAGGCATAAAAGAAAGTGGATGAAAGAGAACATAAAACACAGCTATGATCCCTTTTCCATTGACTTCCCACTGCTTTAAAGACTTTTGTGCGATAGCAACGCTCCATGTGAACGGAACTGACTTCCTCCTGTTTTTGTTTGAAGGCTTGAAATCTATGAAACGGAGAATAACACAGCATTTTTTCCCTCAAACTGTGTCTTTTTCCTTCCCTTGTTTCTGCTGCCCTCCATGAGTTTCCCTGGGTTCATTGCTTTGTGCATTATTCAATCTGTCACTGCCAGAACAAGACACCGTATATGACATCAGCATACTGATGCTTTAGCCGGTTTTTCCTTTTTTTTTCTAGTTTATGGTCAGGAAAATCTGCAAGAAAAAAAAGAAAAATCTGCTGCGAGGAGTGAATGATGCATTATTGTGCCATCCCAAAGAAGCAGAAATTCACTTTTACTGACTTTTTCATTAAGTGTTAAGCCCAACTCAATCTGAGCAGCTGAGTCCTTAGCCATCTTCAGGAAAAGGATAAAAACACATCTCTTCCATCTTTATTTGACCCACTAAACTCGAGCACTCTCTATTCTAATTCTATTTTAGCTATTTGTTTTATTTTTTATAAAAAAATACACTTGACCCTCTATCACTTGTACACTCTATTCGTTTTCTAACTGCTTGTTTTTCTTTAAAAAAACTCTAATACTAGCTTTCAATATTATTTTTATATTCTATCTACTTGTTTTCTTTGTGTGTATAAATATATGTATATGTAAATATAAATATGGATGTGTGTTGTGTATATAAATGTATATATACATAAAAAAACTTGCTACGTGTACTGCATTGGGCTAACCGAGACTTGTCATAGCACTTGCATATTGCTCTTTTGTTGATTCTGATTGCTTCTATTGTCCTCATTTGTAAGTCACTTTGCGTCTGCTAAATGACTAAAATGTAAATGGAAAATACTCTTAACAACTGCAGAATCAAATGCTAGGTTACAGCTTATTGCTTGGTAAAAAAGGTTTTGTGGGTTTTTGTCTTTTGTGTGTGATTTTTGTTTTAAGGTCCTGTTTTTTTGTCTTGTGTTTTTTTTTTTTTTTGTATTTTTTGTGTTATGTTCTGTTTCGTTTTTTTTGTAGGGCTGTCGCAATAACCACAATATTGTAATATCGTGCTCATGATTTGTACGTAGGTTCTGTATATTTGCACTAAACAGAAATAGAGAGATCTGCTGAACATGTACATACCTGCGTCTGTCCTTCTTCGGGTCAACATATATTAATTGAAATAAATCAGTTTGCCATCAGTTGTCAGAAGATAAAAGCGATATCTTTGTCGTATAATCTTTCAGCGTTTAAGGGGATTTCTCATGACTGCCGTCAGCACTGTTCTATCCACTGAATAAATGACATTGTTCTCTATGAAGTGAAACATCAGCGTCAGCATTACCCACGCGTTGATCGTCGATTGACCATTAAGAAGTGGTGATCAATGTTAAATTAATTTCAACACATTGTGTCATATATGAATGATGTTTTTAAATGTACTAGTTGAGTCACTTGTAAAGACGGTCCTTTGCAGTCACCTCCTGGTGTAACAGTGTAACTGCACTGACTGACAGCCTGTGTAAAATGTGCGCAGAGATGAGTAGCTGCGTTTCCATTACCCTTCAAATTCCGCAAATTGAAATTTTGCAAAAGCGCCCATATATTGTAAAAGTTTTTACGCTTGCATGAGGTGGATTTTCAGGCAATTCGAAAAAATAATATTTTGCAAAACTGCAATGGAAACAGCTTTTTACAGCATTTACAGCTCACTTGGTGTACATAATTAACATGATCATTCTTTAATGTACTATAACCTCCAAGAAGCACCTCCAGGGCTCTAGAGTGTGACCTAATTTCTCAATGGTGTGACTAAAAAAAATCTGAGGTCGCACCTGTGCGACCAGCTGTTCGAAAAAAAAAAAAAAAGTTTCCACGACTCTGAAAGTCTCCCTGTGGTTCAACAACAGACACACATTAGGCTCATATCGTGGTCTAAACCAATCAGAGATAGTGAAGAGCAGACCCCCCCCTCTGATTGGCCGTGGTCCAGATATTCCTGTGCGTGTGTGTACGTTTGAAAATGCATGTGCTGCTGCAGTCAGACAGAGAGAGAGGTGAGTAGTAGAGATGCGCGCAGTGTTAACAACTTAGCGACTTTTCAGACCCCCAATTCTTGGACAAACTTTAGCGAGCCTCTGTGATACTCTGAGATCTCGTTGGTACTGCCGCAACAGCGCAAGATCAGAGCCCACGCAGCTCTCTCTCTGCATCTGCTCTGTTCAGTGAGCGTCTGAGAGGAGCAGCATGTTCAGTTAAAAGATATATTATTGCTTCTCTAAGTTTACATGCAAATATTTTGCCGAAATCACAGCACAGGAATTGTCTTGTCTTATATTGTCTTGTGTGTATTATTTGACTTCATCAGACAACGGCTCAATACAATGCCATTATATATGAGTGAATATTGTAGAAAAATTCATTTTGGACATATAAATATAAATTTGCTTTTTGATGCACAACGGCTTATGTTACTTTATTTGGAACTTTTTCATTGTGATATAGAGCAAAATCATGACTTGTTTAGCTTCTTGGAAGGGAGAAAATGAGAGCTGATTGTTAAGACTCAAAAGCACGTATTGATACTTCTGTCGGAAAGGGATGTATAATTATTATTAATAGCCACAATCCCGCGCCGAAATTCAGTCTGCTCTGTGTTTTCTGCTAAGAACACGACTTATTGCGAATCATATTTATCCCATTGACTGACATGTTTCCTAAAGAAACAGTAAAAGCAGTTTTTCCGTGAGCGGGAATGTAAAACCCGGAGTAAAGTAAAACGCTTAGTGGAGAGAGGAACGTTTAATCCACTCCAGGCTTTGATCACATCCTCAGAATTTGGCTGCATTAAAATACAGTATGAGAACAGAGTAGACAGAACAGAACAGTTTTTTTTCTGTAAATTTTTTTTTTTTTTATGTTTAATGAAATTATTTGGTAGTCTGAGGTGGGATGGGTGCGCCGGATCTTTGTATAGGTTTAAGGGGGGGTGCGACCAAAGAAGTTTGAGAACCACTGCGCTAGAGCATCCCTTCATTCAGACACAGTGGAAGATCTGATAAGAATCAGTGTAGAGGGGCCAAGTCTGGAAGATTTTGATGCTAGTGGCTGCGATTATACATAAACCTACCAATATTCGTAACCATGACTTATCACAAGGAAAAAATTACATTTTAGTCACATAACTTTGGTTAATGGAAATGCTGTCATTTCGCAATATTTTTTTTATAATAATCTATAATGGAAACCCGGCTAATGTTGGAAAGCCACTTGTCCAGTCAGATTCAAGAATCGGAACTTATTATTATACATATATTAAAGGTGCACTAAGCGATTTTTGTCAAACGATGTTTATATTTGAAAGGAACAAAACAAACATGCCCATACCCCAACAGGACCTCGCCCCATTTCGAAATCTCCACCCCACACGTACGGTACGCACCCATGGCAAGATGACACACAAGCACATTCAAACAAAAGCCAACATGGGTAAGTTGTGCGAAACAAAGCAAAATCAACATTACTCACCTATCAAGAAGAAACAACGCAACCGTGGCATCCGATTCGAGCCCTTCCCGCTCCTTGAGTGCTCTCCACCGCTGGAAAGCTGCTCCGATATTTACGCTAGTCCTACCTTTTGCCTGATAGTAACACTTCTTTAGTAATTTTTCGTTTCTCTGATATTTTCCTCTTTTTTTTATCTGCCATTGCTACAGTCGATCTGCTAATATCTGTCCTATGCACTCAAATTGAGCACTCTCTTCTATCATTGCAAGACACACTGTCTTACTGCTTATTGGCTACAAGTGTGTTTTGGGACCCTGTCCGACGCTGTGGTCCAAAACTTTTTTCAAAAATCGCTTAGTGCACCTTTAATATACCAATGAACATGGATGGATGGCAATAATATCGCATATTGCGATATTGAGCACCCAAAATAATCACAAGGGAAATTATTTCATATGTATTTTTTTTTGTCTTGTGTTTTTTTGTTTTCTTTTGTTCCAGCCAATCAGATTATAAGGCAGTTCTTGCCATTTTAGTGTACAACATGATTTAGGTAAAATATGAACACTGTTGTTTGTGGATAAGATCCCTCTTTGGGGTTTCCAGCCTGCATATTTTTGGTTATTAGTCCAAATATTAACTAAACTACTACCATTTGGAGCCTGTGGTAGTGCTGTCCCTATTTGAAGAACTCAATGATAACCTTGACAACTGGCCAGCTGTTAAATTCAATAAAGGCACGGTTTCAGTTCACTTCTACCGTAGTCTCAGAAATGCATTACATCACAGAAAAATTATGGAAATCTGCCATTAACCTTGTGTTTTGTTCTCAGAGGGGGTAGCGACTTAATTAAATCTCAGTAGGTGTTGTTCCTCATCACATATTCTGAACTCTACCCTGGGGGCTCAGATTTGTTACACATGGAGAAATTGATTCAGTGGAATTGATTTCATTGGCGCGTCTCTGTGGTCATTGGTGCTGGAGACAATGCAGAAAGCACACTTACTTAGCTCTGTGTGTGTTGGCTTGTACATTCACATCTGTGTTTGTGCATGTTGCTAAGCTGCTACCTCCACAGGTTGCTGACTCATTAAGTCACTGTTTGCTAGTGTGACCTCATGAGAGATTGCGGTTGTGTTGCTGCTGGGTTTAAGTTCACAATGGACAATCGCGATGAATATGTTTGATGGTTAATTTCATTGTTCTTGAAGTCCCATCATGGAATCAGGCAGCTCTTCTCCCGTTACTGACAGCTGACGGAAATTAAATCTCTCTGTGTGGTAGAATGCATATCAGAAGTTGTTTTTGTGTTTTAATGGTGCTAACAGCTTGTTTGAAACTGATTCTCTACTGGAAAATGTCTGAGCGGTTGGCGTAAGTTACGCAACGCACGGTTGCATAATTATATTCTGAAGTTTCCAAATGTGAATTTCCAAGCGTGGCCGAGATGTCGTATATTAGACTGTCACGAAGGCTTTAGTATTGGCTCTTAGACATTTCTTAGATGGCAGAACAGGTGAAGTTGAGTTTTCATGTTCATGTTTTGGAGATTTAGCATGTCAGATTAATGTTTATTGAACGGTGTTGTTGCCAAATACACATTGTTAAATATTATTTTAAAAGCTTTTCCATTCTCGTTCAGTCAATCAGTCACGCCATGCGAGCGAGACGGAGGATCAACATGATTTTCGGACGATTGGCATGTGATTCTGAAATTACTTCTGTGTTTGGATGCAAAATTGTACAAAAGTATACAAAGCGTGACGAACTGGGAAAGATTCAGACTTCTGCTGTCAGAGGCCCCATTAATGATGTTTTCTAGGGTCACTGGTCATGAGTGATGCTCGCCCTTTTTCAGGTGTCCCGAGTTGATTTGTTTTTGGCATTGTAGACCATTCACGTCTCCTGCTGTGCTTGGTTGACTTGATTGTTTCCGTCCAGTTTCTCCAATCTCAAACCAACTGGAACGTGATTTTTTTTTTTTACGTGACTATTTTTGTTCTCTTGTTATTTTTGCAGGAGCTCTCTAGTTGTGGCTGGAACAAGAAGGAGAAACACAGTTCAGCACCCAATGCTGTGGCCTTCACACGACGTTTTAATCAGGTAAACCGCAGAAATGTTTTGTTGTTGCCCCATTAATTGGATATAGACAGTGATTAATTGTACACTTGCAGCTGAGGAGGTTGAAATAAACAAAACTGGAGAATTGGAATTCACAATTCCTGTAAGCGTCTGTCTGAGTAAGTGAGTTATTACAAATTAAAATCATCTAAAGATTAAAGCACTTTGGCAAGGGTCAGACTGGCAGGGGCATGGTGGTCATATTGTTGGCGAATTAAATAAACAAAGACCTTTTAATAACCTTTTATTTTTAATGACAGCAGCTTATAAAACAACACGGAAACACTTTAGAATAGGGAACGCTTATTCACTTAACACTTAAACACGTAATTCATTGAGAATAATACGATGTAAAAAAATATTAGGAAAAATGTATTTAATGTAAGTATAAAAACGGTTTATTTTATAGACTATATAGATGTTTTGTTACCATTCCAAGCCGTCAAAAAGTACTGGGTGCAGAAATCAAAACAGTATGTATAATGTTAGTTGGCTTAGTTCATTTAGCAAATAGATATTTCCATCAGTTAATTTCACACTTAATTATGCTCATTAAAATCAATGTATTCTACAAGCTTTTGTTACTTACGCTGTTTATTTCTTTCATCTATGGTACTTCATCTTTAATGTAATAGCACATTAGAGCTGTATTTGTGCAGAATGAGAGAGTACAGTATAGCCTAGCACATTTCACACAGGCTGCTAGTTTGTCTTTCACTTTAAATAAATTGTGTATGCTTGACTTTAAAAAACATGTTTATATTGAATGCCCCTATAATTTTACTTTTTACCTCAAACTTTTGAGCAGTAAAGTGTGGTTTATGAAACATACTTTACAAGTTAAAAAAAGAGAGAAAAGAATGCTAAACTGGAGAAACAATTGACACATTATATTTTGAATCAGTTGCTTTTAATTTAACTTTTTTTAAATATACTTTTCCATTCAGAATTATACTCGAATATGTGTGCGGTCAGCCGGTTTACTGCGACAGGAAACATGTTTATTGTTTCTGTGGCCACATGTATTGGAGAGTTGGTTTGTTTTAAATAAAACTTAAAATCCTACAGAGCGGAAAATAAGGTTTCCAAGTGGTTTGTGTTAGGGATTGGGCATTAAAGTGCAGAAAAGTGTTTGTCCAGGTTCAAATGTTCGGGTCACGAGGGGTGTAGGTCTCTCTAGTAGCTCAGCTTCCAAGGGCTGGCATGTTTGTAATGCGCTGGCTGAGCATGTGTGCACATGAGTATGTTTCTGGCCTAAATCTCTTGACTTTATTGCCTTGGATTGGCTAAGTTGGAAAATTACGTCGCCGTCAAGGTTCTTGTTAACATAATTTGGACACTATGCTAACACAACACGTGATTGTATGTCACAGTCACTCCAGGTGAATTAGACAAGTGGGAAACTAAACTTGAATTTACATTTTGGCTCTACTGTGAGCAGGTAATGGCAATGTTTGAAAAGCTTATCACTGCGCTGTGCGAAGATGTTGGATGCACACCACTAGGGCTGGGAAACACTGACTTGATCCAGTTGGCCTTTGGAGAAATATGTGGCCCACACGGAGTGTGTACAAGTTTCGGTGTGCTGTGCAGTCGTTGCTTCATAATTGGCAGAAGCTGTCAGTGTGTAACCAGAAGGGAATTATTACTGCTTAAGCTTATATGCAATGCAGAAGTTGTTTTTGCACCTCTACACTTTAAGACTTAAACACACCCTCACAGACACAGACTTTCTCCCCTGATAATATGGCTAGTGCTCTGTAATAAATATGAGAATGTCAGTAAGGAATTTGTGTTCTGTGGAAACTTCTCTCAATATACATCCTTAAAGCGGCTGTTCGGGAACCCACACACACTCGCCTGCCAACACATGTACTTTCTGAAGGAAGATGCTTAGAAAGGCAAGAACAAAACGTCCTAAAAAGACTGGAGCATAATGTCCTAAGATTACTGAACTATATGTGTCACTGAACTATATAAACTATAACTGAACTATAACTATGTGGATTATTCAAGACTCATTCCTACAGGAAGTCTTTTGTTCCTGAGTGACGGTGCTTTTGACCAAATTAGTTGAGTGACTATTTCAATGACTTAAAGACAGTCACTAGTTTAGTTTCATCATTCATACTGAACTATAACTATATTAGCTAATGTCACTGAGCTATATGTGTTGGCTGTCAAAATTAGCATTAACGCAGGTGATTCATTATTTCAGTTTAACATGTTAAAAATATGTATTGCAATTAATGCAGGGGCGGAGCTAGGATTGGCCACCCCACTCACAACTGCTGTTTGTCACTTCTCTTGACAAGAAGTGTATTTATTCAGTTGCAGAACATCTTTACGACCACATTAAATGGGAGACGTTTCAGACATGTACTCCAGCTTCACCTCAGCGCCAGTTGCGAGTCAAATGACTGCGGAAACAGTACTGTGCTCGCGGTGCATGCTCTTCAATTGCACGCACAAAGGTGCCGTCGCGCACTGTAGCCTATATCATTTCATATCAAACAGTGAAGGAAACTACGTGCATGCAATATCGTGGTCATTTAAGTCATGAAGTTACCAAAAAGGTGAAATAAAGCTGCCTTAAAGCTGTGCATGCATGTGATATATTTTATATGAGTTGCATTTAAGAACATGTCTCTGAAATGGTTTTCACAACTGTTCTGGTGCAGCCCATCACTGTGTCCCTAATCTAACACCCGATTCAACTCGTCAGCTCATTAGTAGAGACTTTAAGACCTGAAGTGGGTCAGAAAATGTAAAGAGAGTTGACAGAAAATATGATACGTGTCAGATCCGCGCCACGTTCAGCAGCAGCAGCAGCTTTTAAAGCAATAGCAGGCAAATAAGCTAATAACCAGCTGCTGTGATGTCTGTTAATCAAAGAATAAATAAAAAAGAGAAATCAATAACTTTTATAGCTTTAAGGATTCATCTATATTTAATACAGAATTTAGTGTTTCATAACGTCAGTTTCAATTTCTGTATATTTATGCTGAAGTGCACAGGTAAATATGACATTTATTATAATTGGTATATGTGAAGATTGTTTTAAGTTCAATTATAAGTAATTTCAAGTCTAATAAATATTAAAATGTATATCTCTCAATTATACTGTAATGTTGAATGGAAAACAATACTATGGAAGTCACTGGCTTCTTTTGTATTTGTATTCTTTAAAATACAAAAGAAAGAAACTCATATAGGTTTGGAAGCATGTGAGTGAATAAATGATGACAGAATGACCACTTTTTGGTGAACTCTCCCTTTAAAAGTATAATGATATCATGTACAGTATGAAGTATGATAATTAGTAGATTAGTAGTGTGCCATTATTCAGTGGTTAGTTGACCAGTGATCGTTTAGTCATCATTCGTTGATATGTGCTTTTAGTAGGTTAGCTGATCATCAATACTTTTCTCATCATTAAATATAGCTAACTGATCGTATGTAGTTCGCTAATCATTACGTAGTTGGTTGGTAGTTTCTGATCTTTTGTTTGTTTTTTCAACAGCAGCAGATTAATGAAAGTTCTTGACAGTTGTCTGGTTCAGTTGTCTTGTGTAACTCATTGTCATTGTGTAAAATGAAATATTAATGTCGTTCATGTGACTATAAACACTTTCCATAATTATACATTCTTTTTTCTCTGACTAGACCTTTATGCTCCCCACTTCAAAGACTCACAAATTAACATTTTTGGTCTGTCATGCACACTCGGGTATAAAAATACACTTATACAAACACACGCATACAGATGTTAAAAATTAGACACATGTGTATCTTTTACCAGGGGATATTTGCATAAAATCTGTTTTTTTCCAATTTGTTCCTTTACTTTCTTCTTTCTCAGAGGAGCGTGGAGATGAAATATTCTTTAATGGAGTATGTGGGGGAAAGATCTGCATGACTAGAGGCTCAAAATCAGGCTACAAAATTGATTTCCTCTTTGTGTAATGCTGGTGCAGGTGTGTGTAATGCAGCAGCTGGAGTGAATGCACTGTGTATTTGTGTTCGAGTATAAATGTATGGAGTACCATGCTGCCTTTTCTCTTCATTAGTCATTAGAATTAAATTATTTCCACTGGTTTGAGGCGTTCCGGCTTCTCACAACAACAAACAGGGGAACACACAGTAGGGGAGATGGTGAAACAATGACCTCACCGTGTGTGCGTCCCAGCATCAGACATGTGGGGAGGGATGGGGAAAGAGGGATCGCGGGAAGGAAAGGTCTGGAAAATCAACAGGAGAAATGGAAATGGGGGCTGAGGTTGACAGGGGTTGAAGGAGATGAAGAGTGATGTTTCAACAATCCATGTCTGCAGTTGCATAACGTCTGAAGCTTAAAATACAATGTTTCTTCTTGTGTCTTGGCTTCGCATCTCCTCTCGTTCTCTTTTCATAACTTCTTGTCTCATTCTGTTCATGTCTTGTTTAGTCTTCTTCCCTTTTTGTCTCGTCTCAGTCTTGTCTCGTGCTCTCCTCTCATCTCTTCTCTTCCAGTTTTGTTTAATCTTTTCTCATCTCAATTCTTCTCTCTCTATTGTCTTTTCTTCTTGTCTCCTTTTAGACCATTCTCCTCTTGTGTCTTCTAGGGATGCAATGATCCGATACTGAGGATCGGTATCGGCTCCGATCCAGTCATTTTCTGCGGATCGGTTATCGGTCAGACGAGAACTGTGCTTTTAAGCTTATAATATTCTGTGTTGTTTTTAAGCCCCACGGAAGCCACAAAAACATCATAAAGCACCATAAAGTGTTCGCATGCTATATTTCAAGTGTTCTGAAGCTGTTCCATAGATTAATCTGAGGTACAGATTAATATTTAAGTCGTTAAATTCAAGTCCACGTGAACTTCTCTCTCCGCTGCGTCTGTCTGTCATCCTCCGTTCAGCATTCAAACAGCGCGTCGCGTTCGGTTACTACAGTCAAACTCTTCAAGAGCGCACAGTCACTGAGGTTTAAAACTGTTAAAAGAAAAGGCTCAAAGTAAACTAACTCACAGATTTAATACAGTACTTATCAATATCTCTTTTCCTCTGTACTTGTCTTCTCTATGCGGACTCGGAGGGCTGCTGTGACTCCGTGTTGTTTCAAGAGCTTCATTCTGCGCACGGGATGTTCATTGCACCGCGCTGTATTGAGCCTTTCGTTTTATAATACTTCTGCGCAATGAAAGATAATAATAGTCTTTCTTGTTCTGTCCTATCTATAATATGTTGCTGCCTTATTATTGTGCTATGCATTTAAAATACGTTTATTTAAATTTTATATTAAATATTTAAATTTATTTGCTTGTTTTTTAAATAATACAAAGAGCAACGTGTGACATTTTACCAGATTTATTCGTACACTTATTCACTTTTATTTGTAAATAAAAAAAATTCACTAGGTTTTATATATATATATATATATATATATATAAAAGCGAGTTTATTTCACAAAAAATAAGTCAAAACGGTTATGAATATGAATAAATGACTGAATAAACAGCCTATAACGCAAGGCTATAAATAGCCGTCCCAAACTCATTTTTTGTTAATAAAATTAATTTGTATGAGCCAGCACATTCATTTAAAGCAGTGGTTCTCAACCCGCGACCCACCATGCTGAACATAATCAAAAAATACTTTCAGTTCTACAATTCATTTTTAGTTTTTACATTAATTAAAAAATATACGAAACAAATAAAAGCTATGTTTTTGTTATGTCAAATAATTTAGTTTTTCATATATTATTTTTAGGCATGAGCAGACTATATGCACTCATGTAATTAATGTTACGCATTTAACAAGCGCGCACTTTGGCAGAATTTAATTCAGATAGTCATCAGCAGCCGTTCCATGCTTGCCTCATGAACATTTCAGGAAAAAGAAACATGTGGAAAATGCAAAGAAACAATATCAGAAAATGTGTCAGCAGTGCTTGCCTCACACTTTTCGGATCAACATAGTGTCTTTTCTGAGTCGCGTGTCGAGTCACGCTTCCGCGCGTCTTACAGACTGTAACTTACAATCACAACTTTATTGTGCTGTTACTCCTTTCCAGCAGAATTTCTCAAGATTCAAGATTTTATTCGTCACATACATAATTATACAGAATATAACCAGCAGTTAAATGTAATTGGTCAGCT
Source organism: Ptychobarbus kaznakovi (assembly GCA_027422405.1). NCBI lineage: Eukaryota > Metazoa > Chordata > Actinopteri > Cypriniformes > Cyprinidae > Ptychobarbus > Ptychobarbus kaznakovi. Next base: position 32,691,863 of record CM049794.1, read on the forward strand.
CCCGACAGCGTCAAGTGTTTTATTAATGGTGAGTAGAATTATTTATTTATTTAAATAAATGCAATCGTTTAGATATCATAATATTTAGGCTATAAATAATATTATAAATCTGGTTGGTTTGTATTGTAAATGACATGCGTGCGGCCCGTGAGACTTGCACTTGGACCATAGTGCGGCCCGGTCGAAAAATAGGTAGAGAACCACTGATAGCCTACATATAGCCTACAAAATGACACGAAGTGAAAATGTCTAAAATGAAAGTAAACAGCCGAGACAAACGGATGCGCGCCTGTATATTAGACGCGTGCAGGTCTTGAAGCGACAGTATTAAACATGCAGCCGACTGTAATGAAAGGGATGGTTCATCCTACAATTTAATTTCTGTCATTATTTACTCACTCGCATGTTGTCCCAAACCTGTATTAATTTCCTTCTTGTGTTTAACTTTACTTATTTTTTAATAAGAAAGATAAAATAATGATATATTTTTTTTATCTTTGCCATCTTTGGCCTAAATATCTGCCAATCTTTTTTTTCTCTTTTTTTTGTTACCTTGAAAGGCTTTATAATAGGGAAATTAGTTTGGCTGTACTGCTCAGACAACTTGCAAAATAGTCAAACCAACATGACAAAGAATCATGATAAAATCGTGAATCGTGATATTTAAAAACAAATAAAAACGTGATATCTTATTTTTTCCATATCGCCCACCCCTACTTCTGACTCATCCCTTTTTTTAAATAAAGGGTTTAAATGTTCAATTGTGAGGTTTATAATTTGATATTTTATTTAGTTTTTTGTTAAATCAATTGCTATATCGTGGTATACAACTTAAAAAAGTGTCTGCTAAATGAATAAATGTAAATGAAAGAATCCCATTATAACATGTACATGAAAAATGTAGAAACATTGGACACAACTATGGGGCACCATTGTGCAGCAGCAACCATCTTGACAAAAAAGGAACCTCAAGGTTGATCTAGGTTAATGTGTGCAAATATAAAGGGCCCAATTCCTATATTTGCCTGGGGCCCCCAATTCACTAAATCCACCCCTGCTACTGGTGCAGTGTCTCTGCACATGTGGCTGATGGGTTTACGTACGTTTTCCAGCCCCACCATGTTTAGGTTAACTGTAGTGTAACCTACTGAAAAACAATATCTTGACTATGGCAGTATCGATCAGTTATCAATATGTCTTTGTTTTTATGGTTTTGTCTAATGTTAGGTGAGTTTCTGGGTGGTGAGGGAGATTCTTCATGCTCAAACTCTGAAGATCAGGGCAGAAGTGTTGAGCCTCTATATCAGAACAGCAAAGGTAAAAAAACACTGCATACAGCACATGTGTACATCTTAAGTGTTTATACTAGTTGCTAACCTTTATTCTCTCTTCTTGCAGAAACTGTGTGACATGAATAGTCTCCATGCAGTCATGGCAGTAGTATCTGCTCTACAGAGCGCCCCCATCTTCAGGCTCACCAAGACTTGGGCTGTGAGTTATTTAATATACTGCTTCGAATACTAGTCTTTAAATTACTTGCTAAAGCATATTTTTTGTGTTAATTATTAGGAAATTATTGGCACATTTAAAAAAAAATGTTTTGTATATGTTCTTTTTTTATTTTATTTTCAAAGCATAGTGTGTGTTTTTGGGTCGGTTGGGTTCTTGGTTCATTCAATTATCATTTTGTCCAACCCAGCTGCTGTGTGTGTCCACATTTCTTTAGACTCCGTTTTCATGTGTGTTTATAAGTTGTGAAATTATCCAGGCCTCCAATACGCTCTCAGTTAGTTATTGATGAGGGCTGGAAACTGCAAACAAATGAATCACTGTGAAACCTTGAGCTGTTTCTTTCCAATACTTAGACTGATGAATAACAAGGAACTCTGTTTAGTTTTTCCCCTTTCAATCTTTACTGGAATTAAATCATGCAATTCATTTCCCAAACATAATACCCTCCATTTGAACACACTCAATAGTCCTAGTGATTTTTGTACCCATGTAATTTATTAAAATAGCATACAATGATGGTGCTTGAGTGGATATTTTCTTTCTTTCTAATGATGGAAAATTTGTTGTTAATGATATCCTTATGAACTGACTGCCTCAGTTTCTTTAAAGATCATTAGCTTGCACTAAACCTAAAACCAATAGTGGGGTTTCCCAAGCACTCCTCCGTTTCTACTATAAAATAGGGCAACTATCATAAAACAGATACCTGTTCCTCAGGTTTTTATAACTTCACAACATGTTTGCTCACAAATCATTCTGTAGGCGAACATCTGTGCTCCACTTAGGTTGCTGAGATTCATTAGCATGAGCAACTTCAGGTTTCCATTTTTTTTTTGTCTCTCTTTTCGACCAGTACAAAACCACCAAAGAACCACCTGGAATGCCCAAGGAACCTCATAGAATGCTCTAAAACCACTCAGAACACCTGACACCTGCAACCACCCAGAATACTCTAGCAACACATATGCAATTCTGAACGTTTTAGAAGCCAGAAGACAATACCTTGGCAGCCACCAGCAACATCTTAGCACTTTGGTGACGGGTTTTGCAAGTGCAAGCAGTATTTATTTGTATTTTGAGGGGAGCTATGGTTACCAAGGTAAACTGTTATAAGGCTTAGGCTATCCAGCATCTCGATGTATCTGTCTTTTCCTTGGAAACATTGTCTTGTCTTCAGTCACAGCCAACATCCCCCTCCCCAGTACTGTCTCTAGGGTACCATTTTCAGTATTTTACATAACTGGAATATTCCTCTCCCTGCTCTTTCTGTCAGATCTGTGTTTTCCATGGCTTCTCAGACTAGCTTTCCTCAGACATGGCCAAACGCACACACTACTATATAGTCGGCTCTGAACATACTTCTGTGTGGTTATTTTTATAATTTATTTAAACATTTTCCCTTATAAATTGTATTAAGTATGATTTGAGAATAATACAAATAGCATCTTGTTCTTCAGTGGAAATTCAACCTTTTGTACAGATTAAAAAAATATTGGTAGCACTTTTTGATAGTCAACTTTAGACATTCTTCTAACTATAAGTAACTTTGCAACTACATGTCAACTACCAGTCATTACATTGTTAGTAGACTGTCTGTTTAATATCTGCCAACAATTTATTTTGATGGTCCCCAACAAACATTTTATTGTTTATAAGTAGGGATTCAACGATACCACTTTTTCCAGTACTCGCCCGGTACCGATACTTTTATTTTTTGGTACTTGTCGATACAGAGTACCGATACCGATATTTTCATTGCATTTGTCAATTTTTTTTATATTGGGTACAGAAACCAAAAGAGTATGAATGATGTTAATTATTAATTTCATTTATCAAATAGATAGTCAAACCATAGTTTATTTAGACACCTTCAATATTTCTCACATTATCACAGTTTATTCGCTATAGTTTATGGTAATAAAATATGACAAGAACTCAGAGTTAAACTGTGTCAGAACAAATTCAGCTTGATAATGTCCGATAACTTTGACAGAAAGGTATGTGATTGATGTTAGTACTGACAATATTTACACAACTATCAGCCTGTAGTCACCTGGGCATACTGTCAACCAGATTCATGCAAACCTGAACTTCAGTTTTTTTCCCAGACTCGTCTGAATCATTTTTGGTTCCAAATTTGTATCAGTTGTATTGGTAGTCCACAGTATTAAGCATTTTTGGATATAATTTGTCATAGTTTACTTTATTTTGCTATCCTCACTTAAATAAATTAACTATAGTGTCCTGCACCCACTAGTAAAAAATATCAAAAATTATTATTTTCACACTTAATTATACACATTAAAATGTATTTTACAAGATTTTGTTACTTTCACTGTTCTTTTAATTTTTTTGCTCTATGGTACATCATCTTTAATTTAATAGCATTAGAGCTGCTCCATTGCAGTGGTTTAATACTGTAATTATGCGATTTGCTGTAACAATGCTGGGAACCACTCGTTATAAATCTCCTAACTGTGATATTTTCATAAATAGAAGTCACGTTTTTCTTTTCACCTGAAACATGCTGCGATTTATATTCCAAAGCCACTCATATAATGCACAAACTCTCATGAAGCAAGCAAAACGTGCAACGCGTGGACATATTTTTACTGGTGCAGAATGAGAGGGACAATACATAGCCTCGCGCATTTCATACAGGCTACTAGTTTCACTTTCGCCAGAAATTCATGTATGCTTAAGGTTGAACATATATGATGTTTATAGTTAATGCCCCTGTAAATTGTCTTATATTTACGATTTAGTTTTAATCCAAATGATGCGTGCTATGTGAGCTAACATCAATAAAGATCACACAACAGAAGTGTGTGCCGTTAAGTAACTAACTTGTGCATTGTTTTGCTTACTTGTTTTTGACATATCCGACCATACTACAAACTTTCCAGTGATGTCTGTGAGAAAGGGATATTAACTCGACAAGCTCGTGCATCTACGCCAGCGCGCTCTCTCCACTCAGTGCTTTGCTTTTCAGCTCGCGCACATCAGATATAAAGGCATTAATTCTGAATATTTAACATTATTCATTGCATACATCTGCTTCATAGACAACCTTAATCTCTAATAACTCCATTCTGTTGCCTGTTGTTCTGAATATGGCACTTATCACATGCTGTGTGGTATCGCCGTTTGGTATCGGGGCACTTTAACGAGTACGAGTACAGGAGCTCAGTATGGGGCCCGATACCAGTTACCAATCCCTAATTATAAGTAACCCAAAAATGAAAATTGCCCCTTGATTTACTCAACCTCAAGCTTTCCTAGACGTATGAGACTTTCTTCTTTCAGATGAATATAATCAGAGTTGTCCTGGCTCTTCCAAGCTTTATAATGCAGTGGATGGCTGAGATTTCGAAGCCCAAAAAAGTGCATCCATCCATCATAAAAAGTGCTCCATCCAGCTCCAAGTGGTTAATAAAGGCCTTCTGAAGTGAATTGATGTGTTTGTGTAAGAAAATATCCATATTTACAACTTTGTAAACTGTCACGTCTTGCTTTTGCTTACTGTCATACACACATTTATTAGAGAGTGGCATTACAGCGGATGACGTAGGTCGTAGACATGTGGGGGCGTGTTTGAATGAGCCGTTTTAGGAGGGCGTGGACCAGTCTTAACTTTTATAAAGAATATATCTTTGGGTTTGAGACTTTAATCTTTGCAATTTTTCCGATATTTTATATACACAAACAGCATTTAACACTCAAAGACGTGAAAGAACGTGAAATTGCATCATATGACCCCTTTAATGTATCAAATAAACCGATTCTAAGACATTTAGTCCCTTTACAAACTTCCTGCTAAGAAGATTTGCTGTTCTTCTGGGGTCATTTGCAGTAATTGTATCCACGCGCGGACCTGCAGACAGAATGATTTTGGAGAACTGTGTGTGTGTGTGTGTGTGTGTGTGTGTGTGTGTGTGTGTGTGTGTGTGTGTGTGTGTGTGTGTGTGTGTGTGTGTGTGAGATGTCACATCAGGTGGCTCTTAATTTGGTTAGGTTTGTTGGAATTTTACTGTGCGGTACTCATTTCAGCGCTATCAGATTTTTAATCTTATCTCTTTTTTCTCCCACTTTTGTTTTCGCTGAGAACATTACTAAACACTGGGTTCAATACAAATTTGGCTTTATTATCAGCATCTGTGACATGCAGAAGTGCAGCAATCCTCAGTAGACAACATTAAGATATTTTTTGAATGTTTTATCAAGTCAGCATGTCTTTCTAGACACACAAACATTTAGTAAATCAGGGTTTAAATCTTCTAAATGAATTAGATTGTAAACAATACAGTCTCTAAAAATATCACTCTTGAGATCTGTTGTTAGAGACTGTATTGTTTACAATCTAATTCATTTAGAAGATTTAAAGATAAACTGTGGATTGCTGCACTTCTGCATGTCACAGATGCTGATAATAAAGCCAAATTTGTATTGAACCCAGATTATTCCTTTTAAAGGCATTTATCATAGACCGGTAAAAGAACTCGCTCATTGTTTTTGTTACAAAAACAACTCTCTTTTTCTCACTCTGTTTCCCACAGCTTTTGAGTCGAAAGGACAAGGCCACGTTTGAGAGGTTGGAGTATCTCATGTCTAAAGAAGACAACTATAAACGCTTGAGAGATAACATCAGCAGCCAGAGCATGACATCCTGCATCCCGTATCTGGGTATGTTGTCTTTACTCTCTTATTTGCACACACACAAAACATAACCTTGTGGGGAGGTCCTGTTCCAATTTCCAAGGAAATTATAAATGCACACACTTCACGTCTTGCTGACATTTTAAAATCTGAATCAATTAAAGATTTTAATTAAATTGTCCCATTTAAGACATTTTTGTCTTGTTTAGATATCCTCAATAAAAGTTCTAGGGATGTCTTGCGGATGATTTGTACTAAATTGCCAACTTCAATATATCCTTTAGAGCTTGTTTCATTGTTTGTGCAATTATTATTTCTGTGTAAATTCAGAGCTCTCAAAATGAACACATTGACGCATGCGATTATGTAAGTGTAATTACATTTTCTTCACTCAATTATTTGTTGACATTCTGAAAAATAATTGACTGGCAGAAGAAACACAGGCTGTTCCCCTAAAGCTGTTACAGGGACAGGTGCAATTTGTCATGAAACCGGTTTCTGTCATATCTGACAGCTTTATAATGGTATTAAACAAAAAATAGTATTATCGCAGCTTTGTTTTGAAGAGAAAAGTGTAGGTGAGACAATAAATAGCACAGTTGCATTAACTTTATAAGCACATATTCCACTATGCATCTTATCCCTATATTTATAAACATAATTAAAGGTGTATATATAAAATATATTGTAAACAATTAAAATGTTACCAGAACAATATAATATAATATACTGTGTTTTTTGATCACTGCACAAACTATTTTTCAAACATGCTTTTCAAATGTTAAATGAGCATCGTAAGATAACTCCAAGATATTTAAAATCTGGTACAATTTGCAATTTTTCACCATTAACTAATATCTGGTTGGACTTCTCCTCCTTTTTAATTTTAAAATACATACAGATACTTTTACGAACATTTAATTTTAAGCAGCACTGAGTAAACCAGTCTAAAATTTTTGTCGTTGCGATAGATAATTTTTGTGCCACCTATTCTTTTGTTTTGTCATATACATAAATCACAGTGTCATCTGCGTGCATTTGAATATGTAAATCAGGACAAACATCTGGAAAGTCATTCAAGTACAAACTAAAGAGTAATGGCCCTAGGGTTGACCCCTGAGGAACCCCTGTAGAACAATCTCTTAAAGATGTGTTGTTGTTTTTTTTTTCCGGGCACACTGTTTCCTCGATGTAAGATAAGACTCAATCCGTTTGATTGTATCTTCTTTTATTGTACAGTTAGTTCTTCAGTCTGATACTCATAATAACACCTGGAGATTTGGATTGATGCTCACACGGCACAAAGTGTGACCCATTAAATATAACTAAAAAAATAAATAATAGTAATAATAATATTATTGCACTTTTATTTATTTATTTTTAAAAAAAAATTATGTGATTAATGCTATTATAGACTCTTTTAAAATAAACAGTGAGTATTAAATATATAGTACAATTAAAAATACAATGGTAATATTTACATTTTTATTTATTTAATTTTATATACATTTTCATCATTTTCAAACCTAAAATCAGCAAGCTTTTATTTTGTTGGGTTGCCGGCGAGTAAGTAAATGTGCTGCTGAGTGAAGAGCACACGTGAGGCGCATCAGTGAATGAAGTTTTGCTGGGACTAGATTTATGCGTTCAGCTTGAATGTAAATCTTATACAGTCTTACAGTTAGTCGATCTAAAATGGTGATTGTGCATTAACATCTCTCAAACATGTTGGTATGCAAATGAACGGTCTGAACATACAGTAGTCAACATTTGAAGTGGACCAAAAAGTTCATCAAAGTTATCCTAAGACAAGAACGCATTTTGGTTTTAGGACAACTTTGATGAAAGGTTTTGAGCCACTTCAAATGTTGACTAGTGTATTTATTCATCACATTTTTTATTTTAGTTGTGCATGCACACCACTTGATTAAATTATATTATACATGTTCAAAATGAAATTGCCTGTGACAGTGTACTTCCTTTGTAGTGTAAACATGCTTTTGTGAAATCTCATCCTTACAAGCTTGTCAAAGCATATTCACTCATGTACTTAGACGCTTCATTACATGCATTTTGCTCAGTGCCAAGCTTATAATACTCTCATATAAAACTGGCATCATTATTAGCAGTTATGCTCTGTTTCTGTGTGTTGGAGTTACTTCATCTTCTGAATGCCTTGCCAGTCCTCCTCTGTTCGTGGCTTCTAGAGCTCAAATGGGAGATGCTCCTGAGCCATTGGCTACAGGCATGCATCAGTTAAAGCAAAATCCTCTTCCCCATTTTTCACTGTTTTTCTTTTACGCTGCTTTTTTAATTTTTTTACTGGCAGCACAAACTGTCTTGAGCAAATTGGAAAACATTTCTTCTGAATGACATGAAAAAATGTGTGTTTTGACTCTCCACTTGAATGTCATCAAATTTTTCGCAGACGTGTCTGTTTTCTTGTATCTTTTTGGCATGGCTAGGTTTTATTGTGAAAGAGATGCTCTGTCCTTTGCTGTGCCTCTCTTCGTGTTTTTTCATGTGTTAACATTCAAATGACTTAAGATGGAAAGAAGTGGAGAATAAATATGCTCTGTAGTTCTTCTAGGTTGCATTTACACAGTCAGTGTTTTAGATTATCAGCCATATTTACAATGAGTCGGGAAATTGTACTGTTCATACAGCAGCTTACAGGAGCGGATTGAATAATGTATGCCTACTGTACTGTAAAGACAATACTGTCTGCCATAGTGTTATTACATGATTTAATTCATATTTCATATGCAGGTTATGTGTTATTTTTTAGCTAAGTTGTGACTGTGATGATAAGTTTGGTGTAGGGATGCAACATATAGCAGATCTTTATTGGTTTATTGGCTGATATCTAAATTCAATTAATGTTGTGATGCCAAAGTTCACTTAGTTAATTAAAAAATGAAAATACTGTCACTCAAAAATACAATGAAAGGCAATAGGGTTTCGTTGACTTTCATTGATTGCTCAGTGATTGGTCAACAAAATTGTTAATGCAACCATAAAACAACAAATTTGACATTTCTCAAAATACCTTCTTATGTAGTCTACTAAGTAAGTAAGTAGTAAGTAAGTTTATTTATATAGCACATTTATCTCAGCGAAGCTGAACAAAGTCAAAGATAAACACAAAAAAAGCAAGACAGATGATACAGTAAAATAATACAACATAGATAAAATCCAATTAAAATGCCTGGGAATAAAGATATGTTTTAAAACTTGTAATAGAAGGTGCAAGGCGGATGTCCAGTGGCAGTTGATTCCAAAGACGGGGGGCAGCAATTGAAAAAACCCTATCGCCCTTTGTTTTTAAGCGTGAACGCGGGACAGCTAAGAAAGCCCTGTCAGAAGATCTTAGAGATCTGGAGGATGGAAGTGGAGTAAGATGATCTGTGAGATACAGTAAGATGGGGCTTGACCATTAAGTGCTTTAAAATCAAACAACACAATTTGTAATTGAATTCTAAAATGGACAGGAAGCCAGTGAAGAGAGGCTAACATTTGTGTAACGTGATCAGTTTTCTTAGCCCTGGTCAACAGCCTTGCAGCAGCATTTTGTACCATCTGTAAGCGTGCAATGGATGACTGAGGAAGACCCAAATATAATGAATTACATTAATCGAGGCGGGAGGTAATAAAAGCATGAATGACCTTCTCCAGATCATTAAAATACATAAATTATCTTCAATCTAAGGAAGAAATTAATTAACATTTGAAATGATGTGAGGGAGTAAATTATTACAGAATATTCATTTTTGGTCGAATGATCATTTAACTGAAGGCAATCTTGTTTCTAACTGAACTTTATACAAACAGAACCAAATTTATCCCTACAAACAGGGAGATGTGATGTTTTCGTGTGTTTGCCCTGGTGTGTTTGGTACGGGGCTGGAGGACTCCCAGGCTCTTTGGAAGGCAGAGAGGAAAATACTGCTCTCTTGTACAACTTGAGGTCTGAACTACATTAAAGAACTGCCAGTCACTCTCCTTGTAAATCTGCTCAAAGTAAAAAATACGAGAGTGAAAGGAAGATGGCGGAATTTGAGACCGAGAACTGCAGGATCTCGTGTTCTCCGATTTGGTCGTAATACTGAAACCGTTTATTTTGACCTGCTGGATGTTCTTTCACCTGTTACCTCCTCCTCCCTTTATCTGTCCATTTGTCTAGATTTTTATAGATTAAGTGTCTTTTCCTGCCTTTCACATGACAGCAGTATAGTTTAAGGGTGAGCGTTATGACCAAAATCTTGTATAATAGTTATTTTATATTCCAGTAATCATATATATTGCAGTGTAGCTATTATTAACAACCCAGCGTTGTTTTATATGCATAACCATTTCGTAGTAATTCCCCCTTTTTTAATAATCTATTTTTTTCTTAGATCCTGTATAGGGTTTTGGGGATGCTGGAGCCTCTCCATGTTTTATTGTGTTGTTTCATCTTGTCTCGGTTTTGGATTTGTTTAATTATTAGTTTTATTTTGTCTTGTTTTGTTTTGTTTTGTTGTTTTGTTATGTCTATGTTCTCTTGTTAGGTTTTGTTTTTTTATTTGTTTTAGTTTTTTGTTTTATCTCATTTTGGTTTTGTCATTTTTGTTGTTTCATCTCACCTTGTTTTTGTTTGGTTTTGGTTTTTGATTTATTTAATTATTAGTTTTATCTTGTCTTGGGTTTGTTTTTTGTTGTGTTGGGTTGTTATGTCTTCGTTTTCTTTTGTTTGGTTTTGCTTTTTGATTTGTTGTTTTGTTTTGTATTAATGATGTTGTACAGTCCCAGAAAAGTACACCGGACTGTAGCAGTCTGCTGCATCTTTCACAACCTATCACTCAGACCTGGCTTGCAAGATGTACCATTGTCCCATGCAAATGATGTGCCTGATCTTCATAATTCTTTTAGTGAGTCTGGTGCTAAAGCTACACAGACTATGCATATAAATGACGCTATACCCATCGTGGGTGGATTCTCCCTTTGGTCTTTTCACTTCTGCATTGGCAATCAGAGACGGTGATTTGTGGTGTGTTCTGAAAGCGCTCAGTGGGCTCTGACTGTATCCAGATGGCTTCATCACAGTCTGAATGTGAGAAAAACTGGCTGGAAGGCTATTGAGAGGAAGATGAGGTAAAGGATCGGGTCAGTGTCCAAATTATTTCTCTGTTTTGTAATAACAGGATTTCCCTAATGAAAACACTGGGTTAGACTGAAGCTTCTAGCTGGATGCACATAAGTGTGTGCGTGTGCGGTTAGTTTGCAGTGTTCATAATTAGCTAAAAAAAAACAGATGGCTGTGGTCCTCATTTAGATAAGTAATTGTGTGTGTGTGTAGTCTGACCTTCCTCGGCTAAACAGTTGTAATATCTTTGTTTTCCTTTGGATTGGATTCTGACAGACAGGTGCTCAGTTCACCCACCAGCTGCCAACAACCACAGTACACACACAACACATGCACACAATGCCTGTACCTCCTGCAGAGACACTTTCTGGAACTCCTATCAACCCACATACTGCAAAGTTCACATGGGGTCAGCTGATACTGTTGGAAACTTTTTAACATTTTGTTCTAGCAATGAATCTTGCATTGAATGCATTATTAAAGAACTAATCATAATTACTATACTATTACTCTTTCATAATAATTACACATTCATGTCTGTTCAGGACCTGTTTTCAGTGGTAAAGTTGTGAATCAGTTGTAAAATTTGGAAAACACCTCAGGAATTAATAAATAAATAATGTGATTGATCACATCAAAATAAATATTTTTTATTTTAAATTAGCTTTTATTTTTATATTTTCAGTTTTCAATTTGTTGAATTTTTAGTCATGTCATGATTTTATGAAAAACGTCTCGACTAAATTAATAAATATTATTTAAATGTGATTAATTACATCAAAATAAAATTGGATTGATGGTGTTTTAGTATGATTTATATACTATTAATATGAATATAATATTAATATTTTGATCATGTTAAAGTTGATATGATGATGATAACCCTGAACTGGGTCTAACCCAATCATGAACAGAATTTATATTGCATGATTCTTTGAATCGTGTAGTAAAGAATCGTTGTCAGTGCAATGGCGTATCAGAAACTAACAGCCCGTGACGTGCCAAAACTTAAATTTACCACATTCACAGCTGATGATTTTAGTGGTCATCCGTTTCTATCCAACAAAAGCTTTTACGAGACAGAAAGCAAGTTTATGGCCGGATTGTGACTGCACTCGTTGTCTAAGTTTGAGTATTTACTCTGATGTGCCACGTGCGTGAATGTGTGAAGCCTGTGATCTGTGTCCCATATAGAGATGCATGCTGGGAAACAGACGGAAGCTCTTTTTGAGAACATGATAGAGCACAGGCCGCTCTCAAAACTTCATCTGCTTGTGTCTTTCTTTCCTCTATGAGTGCATGTGTCCGTGTTCTCCCGAAAGAATTAGATGCTTGGCTGAGTGATCGAGGACGTTTTGAAAGATAGTCCCGCTGGGGAAGCTGGGAACAGGGAGGCATAACTTTTATGAAATACACTTTTGTGGAGCTGTAACCTAAGCACTTTATATGGAAGGAATGTCTTGCTCTTTTGTCTCTCTCCCTCCCTCTGGATCCCTCTCTTTCTCTCTCTCGTCTCGGTCTCTCTCGCCTCCATTCGTGACTGGACGGCAGAAATGTGTTTTTCATTGTCTCTATGTGCTGTAGTCCTCCCATTTTCACATGTCTGCATACTTTTGACATGAAATCTCTGTTTCTTTCGGTCTCAAACACTCACTCACACATACTCCTGCTCATATTGCAGAAAAATCAATTGTGTAATTGAAAAACCAACTGATTCCATATGTACTGTGCAACAAAAGTTTCAACCAGACTTTTTGACGCTGTTTTATTCAGTGTTGGAGCAGCGTTAAGAGTGGATTCAGAGATAATTTACACTAAATCTTAGTTCATACCAAAATTACATTCAGGCAGAAGTGTGTCTGCCCCCTGTCAATGAGAGTCCATCAAAGACTACAGAGATGAGTGTGTTTGTGTATGTATATGCGTATGCTTATGAGGGAAGTCTAGCATAAATTCAACAGTTCTATAAAGTTCAAAGGTTTTAGTTTTTTTCAAAACAAATGTTTTGCATGTGTGTTTGTGAACTAGTCAGTGGTGTAACCAAATATTAAAGATTGAATGACTGAATTCAAAATCTAAACTGACCCCTTTTACTGTCATAATTCAAAAGAAAAAAGACTTGGTAAAGCCATGTCTAAAAGTTATTTTAAAAAGTATCTTGTCCTTCTATGTTATTTATAGGCCTTACAGACAAATATTGAGACTTATTTATAATTAATTAATAAATATAAAAAAATCCTCTTCCTTTAATTCCAATTCACTTTCTGTTTGGTACGACCAATTAACTTCTAATTCAAAGTCATTCATTAAAAGGAGACCAATTTCTAAATTCTGAATCTTTAAAATGTAAAGATTTGCTCATTTTGCTCTGAAACAACTACATCTCTGACATCATTTAGGCTGCACAGGGTGTTCAATAATCTTGACAATCGTTTTAACAAGTGAGCATTTGGTTTGGCTCTATTATGGTATTTAACATCCACTTTTAAAAATCCACTCAACTCCCAGTAAATGAAATCTAGTTCACACCTGCATTTTTGTCTGAATATCTTGTTTCAATCGAAATTGTCATATAAAGAAAATAACACTGAATTTAAGATTATGAAAAATGCATACTTATTGACCTCTAAGATAGATGTTGGGGGACATGATTATTACAACCCTGGAGTCAAATGTATTAGTCTCTCTCTGTTGGTAAAATTATGTTGACAAAAGTTTGTCAAAAGCACAATGGTACATCGTAATAGATGATTGGAGGATTATAACTGTCATAAATACAGATCACTGATATATAAATAACAAATGATTACTGCAGATTGGAGATGAGTCCTTAAATTAACTCTTTAAAAAATTAACCAATATAAAACATAAAGTATATTTACAGACCAACATTACCCCCGAATGCAGATAGGGCCTGGTGAACAGTTCAGCCCAGAGCCAGTCTTTATTGTTACAGACACACCTCCAAAACCAGAGGCCAAAATCTGGTTAGTTGTGAAGATCTTTGATTAAAAACCTGTGATTGAGGATTTTAAGTCTTCAGTCCAGGAAGTGAGGAATAGTCTGAAGGAGGGAGTATGGACAGTAGTGAAGAAAAATGTAGGAGTTGGAGAAGAGCAGGAGATGCTGAAGTTGACCATGTTGTCATCTAACTTCTAGTTCTTACTAGGTCGTCTTCTCTGCATTTGGATGGACCAAAGGACATTGGTATACAAGTCTGGAGAAAGGCATATCCTTCCAGTCCTTCTTTTCAGCATTTGTATCGGTGCTGCACCAATGACGACTATACTGTGCTATACATGCCAGTCCTCATAAACATCAATGTGTGATTATAAATAAGTGCTGAAGTGAATTATGAGTACATTCAAGCAATTTAGACTCAATTGGGTTTGGTAAATGGGTGAGGTCCTGGGGTGAACCTCAGTCTATTGGCCGGATCATCATACGGACTGATTTGAGCGAGTAGAACCCGCCTCCATACTCTGCCCAGAAGATCCCATCCTGGAACTTGCTGCGATACACACCACCGGAGTACCACACACCGTTCAGATTCGTTTGCCCACAAGCGTTGTACCACCAGCCGCCTTTGTGGAAATGAGCACAGTTGCCTGGCATAGAAGATGGAGAAAAGAATGCAGTGAGTTGGAATGATAGAACACTTTAGAAGCTTTCGATCTTGTTGGAACCAATTTGAAATAGATGACTAACTTTTAAGACTAGTCTAAGCCTCTTAAGCAACCAGAAAGAGGTTTAAACAGGACCTCTGAAACGAACAATTCTTACATTCTGCATTTTACCCAACCCTTTATAGCTATGGACAGTTTGCCATTTTCTTCAGCAATTGCCCTGCTTTTAACTGTCTGTTAGCATCTAACCTGTAAAGGCGTCTTTATCCCGGTCAAGCGTTGTGAAGGGTTTTCCATTGTGGCTTGTGAGGGAGTCTCCAGCATTGCCCTGGTAGGTGCCCAGTCTCATCCTGAAGGCCTCACTCTCAGACTCCAGATGGAAGCTGCTGTACTCTGCGTACACTTTCTTTCCGACCCAGTCCTCCAGCTCTACCAGCAATTTGTAGTCCCCTTGCTTGGCTAGATTATAGATGTGCTCCAAGCCCAGCCAGTGCTCTCCATCTATGTTCCCAAAGCCTTTCTGTGTGGGAGAAGGAGGGAGGGAACGAGATAAATGGTAATAGAGATAGAGTATGTGACAGAGAAGTTTGATCTGTTCTCCAATGGAAATAGTTCATCTAAGTCTTGAGCGTGTTTAGTGGATTTATATGCGTTTCCCCAACTGTGTGCAGTTATTATAGTTGTTTTCATTTCATTTGTGTCACTGAGCAGGATTTGAGGTATATTTCTGTTGTAGGCCTTCAACTCTGGAGTTACAATTCACTCATTTGGCAAGTGAATATACTTCACTTTGACTAAATCGGTGAAGTCACACTCCCAGGACGGACTTTGCAGGGAACATGAGAGCTACTTTATAAAGGCATAACTGGATTTTTCCACTGATTTCAGCAGTGTACAAGGTGATAATGGTCATTTTCGTTCCATTGCTCTTGGAAAAGGATTGAATTATGTGCTTTGTTTCTACAGCCTCCTATATATCACCACTAATGCTATAGTTATTTGGTTTCCTAGACTAAAGGGGAAATGTTCAGCCCTAATGCTGAAGAAAACATGTTGTGAAATTCATAGGTTGGATTTTTTTAAACATATCTTTGTTATTATCTATTATAGTGGCATACAGTAGTAAGAGCATGCCATACCATGAAGCAATACTACAACTTCTAACTTATGGTCTATTGCCATGCACTAATATGTTCTATCCTCTGGCTAATGTTGAATAAACCAATAATCATTTTCATGTTACTTTGGTAAAGAAAAACTAAAACAATTAAACAATGTCAATTTAAACTAATTTAAAAATAAAACATACTACATGTGAATTCAGGTGTCAAAAAAGGGTCAGTTGACAAAGGGGAAGGATGTCATTCTGTTTGCCCTAAAAGTCTGTTGTATTACTTGACCTGAAAAGTCTTGAGCACCACTGACCTACAGTAAATCACTGATAGGTCTTACTGGGAATCTTATCACACATTCCATCTATTTTACTAATTCACTTACACGCTCACACGACAGGGATGTGGGGCAGTTATGTGAAATGCAGACATTGTGGCTATCTCCCTATTCCCCTGTTTCTTATCAGAAGTTTACACTTACTAAATTTGGATAAACAGTCAGGAAAGAGAGGACTTCACTGCTAATTGATTGTCGTAGTTTTGCATGTCCGTTAGTCTGCAGCATACTCTGGTCAGTGTGTTGAGGGCCTTTTACCTTATAGTTATCCCAGTTCCTGAAGAAGTTGACAGAGCCATCTTTCCTTCGCTGAAAAACGGTCCAGCCTCCGTTGTCTAATTTATGTTCGCACCAGGCCTGAATCAGTCTATCACTTCCCTCTGCCTTCAACAGATACATCCCACTGGTGCTGTGTCCTGCCTGCCGCACCTGGAAACAGTCTCTGAAAGGGCCTGGGGAAGATGGGGAGAAAAGAAAACTGGGGTTCTCATTCCAGTATATCATATCTGGACCAATGCAGTGACATTGATAATGACAGTTTGCATTCACAATGTGACTAGCACATAAATTAGTTCCGGTTCTCTTGTACATTTGCGTAATTTTGTGCAGATATGAGTTGTGTTTACTGTGTATCTGATTAAACTTGTGCAGCTCAAGCGGGTCGATTGGAATATTTGAAACTATTGTTCTTTTTAGATTTGTCTTCAAAAATGCTTGCACTTTAATATATTGGCCTTTCTGTCACATTGTCATCAGCAGTATTTTTCTCATTTTTGTTATCGACAATATAAAAAACCCCAGCATTTTTGTCAGTAATAACAAGATTAAAGGCCTGTTCACACTAAGGACGATAACTATGATTAAAATATTTTTATAATAATTTATTTATATGAGAATAAGTCCACATCACAGCTATAATGATAATATCACAGAGGAACAATAACATTGGACTTTCAGAAGCTTTTCCAGCTGGTGACGATATAAAACATAGCCATTGAACAGTGAATAGCTCATTATAACATAACCTTATCATCTGTTGTTGTGTATGACACTGTAGGTGTCATTATAGTTAACGTTCTTATTGGAACAGGCCTACCTGGTTTCATTGTGTAGTTATTAAGGTTGCATTAATTGTGGTTTGAACCAGCAGTTTTTTTGAACACATAATATAGAGGTGTCGGATCAGTTTAGAGAATTTTCCTGACCATAGAGAGACACTATTGTCTTAAAAGAAAGCTTTCCACGCAGGGTCTTCTGTCCAGAGAACAAGATCTCCCAGCGCTCCAGATTTGGCTGAAAGATAAATACCCAGGTCTATCCTGATGAATTTACCATGCCCAGACACCAGCTCAGGCCTTGTGCGAGTCCCTCTTCCTTTGTTTTTTTTTTTTCCGCTCATTTTTCTTTTTCCTCTTTACTTTGAGCTTAAGCTAAAATCATTATCAGTCATATAGGGGTGAGCCAGAGATGTAGAGAGAAAGAAAGAGAAAGAGAGATTCCCTTCTGCAAAAAGCCCTTTTGGGCGGTATGGTTGGTGTATAAGAGGAGTTTTCCTGTGTTGAGAGGAAGTTCTTCAGTAGCTCTAGCTGTGCTGAAACAGCTGCGTTAACCAGGCAGGTCCCAGTCTGGCCCTGACCGCCTGTGCATGAATGACAACCATTGAGCTCATACAGACAGGCATTGTGCCAGGCGGTTTCGAGTGACAGACATCAGCAGAGTTGGCATTTTCTCTGCTTCGGTCCAGGAGGACCCTCAAACAGAACTGCATCTTAGAGGCATTCAAGACTACTCTCTGAGCAGCTTCTGTTTTTTTCAGTAATGTTACATCTTCATTGACCAAAAAAAAAGTAGCACTGTACAACCCCAGGGGTTATAAGAGTGTTTTGCTTTGGTCAGCTGCGGTTTTAATTCTCCATGTACTGGGCGAAGTGGGCTACACTGAGCTGTCATTAGTGGTCAGTCGCGAGATAATTGAACCCTATTGAGTTTGCCTTGGCTGCACGAGAGGCTGGACTCTGGAGCTATTTGCTTCAGGAACTTAGAGATTTTATCATTTTTTAAGTCTTGGGTTGAAGACTGAAGATCTTCTGGATAAGCAGTGGAGATTGTTTATTATGAAGTGTGGGTATGCGAGAGAGAAAGGGAATTGGAGAAAGCTACCAATGTAGGTTGTGTTTGGAGAGGTTGGTGGTTGTGATATGTATACACCTTCTCAAAGCTTTATCACTAAAGGCTGTTGTCCAAAACCACCATCTCACGCTCACACATGTCCATTATTTGGCCTGCCAGGTGTGGGGTCTTACAAATTGCAAGTGCTTCTCCTGACAAAGTCAAAATTGGACAATTGTTTTCCATTGTGTTCATGGAGTTAGAGTAATGTGATGAGTCAATTTTTTTTTTTTTAAGACATTAGCTATTCCAAAACCAAACAAGCTGAGTGTCATTAGCTTAGAAACATTCTACTGCCAGTTGAAATTAGTTATGAGAGTTTTAAAAAGCATTTCACATCAGTTATTTATGAGGTTCTGTGACCTTAGAATTGTAGCTCTCTTTGTAGGCTGTATAAAGCCAGGTAGCTCACAAAGTTTTGGAACAGGACTGCTGCGCTTGTGGATTTGTAACTTTACTCGTAGTTAGGGGTGGGCGATATGACCAAAATCTTATATCACGATATGACAAATTGTATATCACGATAACAATATATATCCCGATACAGTGATTTTTTTTTTCTTTAAAAAAGTTTTTTTATTATATTAAAATCTTTGATACCATATAATTTTCATAATCCTTGTCACCAATGTCAATATCAAACTAATACAAGCCTAAAGAGAGAGAGAGAAAAAAACTCAACCTCACTGAAGATAAATAAACAGTCAATGATGAAATAAGGATAAGAAACTAATTGCAAGCAATAGGACAAAAAACTACAATAAATAAGAAACGCTACATACATTGTGTAAATGAATTAGTCTTCACTGTGTTAATTGTATCTATCTATCTATGATAGATATAATTAACACATGCATTATGTATAATTCTATACATATTATAAACATATCATTATTGTTGTTGTTTTTTATTTATTCTCTTAAAGTTACAAAAGTGATTTAGTGAAGAGCAGTGAGGGATTTTCTAGCAGTGTGCTATGATTAACATGAACAAATAATGGACAGCTTCCCCTTTAAGACCGAAGTCCGGATCCAATATAGCTCAGTTACTGTCACATATGCGTTCTCTCTTTCTGTTGTTTACTGTCTCTTAAGACCTAAATCGCTGTGTTTATGAGGATACTTGCTAAGACGGGGATTCTGACGCATATAAGTGTGTTTATGTAATTGTTTAAAGTCAGCGAAAAAGAAAAAGCACGCTCCTCTCACACAGAAAGAGACGGCGCACGCATATAGCTCTGTTGTTTGAGTTTCAACGGCTTGAAATAGGTTGTTTTACAACTGCAGTGATTAAAAACGCGTGACCATGCTACAGATGTAGTCCCTCGTTTAGGAACGAGCTCCTGGTTTTGTCCTGGCTGGTCGTTCTGTCTCCTCTTCACGCCCTGGTGGGCGGTGTATAAAGATCGCAGTCACTCAAATGATGAAAAGGTATTACTGTAAACAATGTATTTTGCGACACCACGAAATAAACGATAGAACATAATATGAAGCGATAGACTTTTTATTTCGTCCATCCGATATATATCGTCATATCGCACAGCCCTACTCGTAAAAAGCATGGTTCAACTCTCCCTCAAATTACAAAATTTTTGACTTAAGTAATAGTCTTAATTTCCAATACACACACACATCATTCTCCTTCTGTATTTCATATGTAGTCCAGTGTGTGTGCAGTAAAGTTGTGTTTTATGGTATTGCCTTTTACTGACAGTTACATGCCTGTAAAACCTGTCTTGCAGGAATGTGGTCTCGAAAGTGACTGCTTGAATGTGGACCTGAATACAGACACAGAATTTGTCTCTTTGTCTGTCTAACGATTTCTTTGTCTTTCATAACAATTGCTTGCCCCATTTTTCTAGCAAATGTTTTGCCAGAACACATTATCATGTAAACTGCTTTCAAGTTTAAATTTCTTGGCAGAGGCAGTGTCAATATCCTGCATGTGTATGAGAGGAGGACTTTTTTTTTGCTGGTTAAGTGCTTGAAGAGGGTATTTTGTAGATTTAGTTGAATATTCTTGTTTTTACATGTAACGTCACTACTTACTGGGCAGATACATTTTGATGCATTAATGGAGAATACAAACCGAAGCCAAGTTTAAGCTTAGACTAACAGTTCATCCACTTCACTCTTCTCTGACCCTTTTTAATCTACTTCAGATTTTTCCGGGAGGATTGTGTGGGTGCATGTTTTCACGTGTGCGCTCTGGAATCCATGAGCTCATATTTTGTTTTCATGGGCTGCCAGAGAGGATTCTGAGCAGAATGGAGGATTCTGAGATTTGTCTCAGTAACGTATTGCATTACAACACTGTGCAGTCTGTTCTCGGCTGTGTGTTCATGCTTTAGAAGGATAAGGGCTCAGTGCCACTTTTACAGGAAACACGTAGTGCCACCAGGGGAAATGCAACCCATTCAGTGGCACTGCAGATGTACAGTACAGTGGTCCATTTGTTATTTTAGTTTTCAGAAGTACCTCCTTTGCGGCCACTATATACACCCTTGATGGAAACTTTTGCATAGCCCACAGTGATACTGGCCTCACAAAAAAAGACTGCTGTTTAACAATCTATGAGGCATTATGTCACCAAGATGTGGACTAAGTGAATGGGAAGTGGGATCTGAACAAGACATGAGCCGTCAAATTTGCGCCCGTCACATAAGTTACTTTCCTACACATTAGAGCATGTATAGCAACTGATGGGTTGTTACTTAAACATTTTGTGTTGCATGGTAGCATAGAGAGATACCACATCTCCCCTGAAAGCCTGCCATTGAAACTCCCAAGACTGTTAATGCATAGAAGCTGTCAATGTCAAAACATGTAATTTATGTTCATGTGGAATTTCTGTGATAAGATTGTGAAAATCTACACACAAACCTACACTTGTCAACTACACAGTCCCTGGTCACTTACCTTCTGAGGTAAGGGTGCCCTGTGGGGGTGGTGGGATTCCCAGTGGGTCGGGTGTTGGGGCATCCATTCGTGATCCTCTGGGAAAGGCTCTGTTGTTGTGGTCTCTCTGAATCTCATTGGTGAAGCGATTGTTATTTGCTGGAATGCTCTCTGGCACCACCTGCACCAGCGGTGGAACTGCGGGCAGATCTTGACGCCCATATCCACGAAGACAACGATCCTCCAGGGCAGCGATGAGCACAGATTGGTTGTTAACTGTGGCAGCAAGGCCTCCGAAACGTAGCTCCAGCTCTTTGTAACGGGAGGCCAGTCGGAGCATCTCCGTGGTGACATTCAGCACACGGTTCTCCAGTTGTGCCAGTTCCAGGGAGTTGTCTCGCTTGCGTATAATTTCGTGAAGCAACTGCATGTAGAGCTGTGTCACTCGGGAATTCATGTTACGAGACTCTTTGCGCAGAAGCTTCATCTCATTTACCAAGTTCCCGTCCACATCTGCCACTATTTGCAGCATCTCAATCTCCCGCCGCTGCTTGGATAGAACCTCCCGGACATCAGCAATATCCATACGTGTCACCCGGTCTTTGTCTGGCTCAGGCCCGGTTGCAGAGGCGCAGATCGGACCTGTGATCCTCTGCTGGGGCATCAGGAAAGTGTAGGAGCACTTCTTGGAGTCATCGGCGGGAGCTCGTCGTTGTCGAGATTGCGTGAGTGCATTTCCTGAGTGGCTCTTGCCGAACAAGCAGATGGAGAGGCAGAACATGATGCCCATGCACCATGTTATGTCTCTCATGGTTTCTTCTTTTATCACCTCACCTACTTTTTGTTAGTTTCTTTATTCTGTTTACCCTCCTCTTTCTCCACCTCCACGAACTGGTAAATCCAATGCTTCACCTATAAGGAGAAAGAAAAGCAGTTGTCAATCAACAATCATCAGCTTACCTTTAAAAGCTTCATTATGTTTGTCTTGTGCAAGCTACATTTAGTTTTACCTTTGTAGACACCATTTTGTAGATTATTTAATGACTTTAAACTTTGCCTTTAAAGGGCCATTTAGACATAAACCAGAGCCATGTAATGAATTAACCTCAACAAGAATGTTCTGTTTACTAAGCCAAAGGGGCTGTGACAGAATCCACATGGCTGACAATTACAAATGAGAACTGAGAGGATTCAAGATTTCAAGATTTGTATTCATCACATACACAATTATACAGAATATAACCAGCAATAAAATGTAAGTGATAAATAGTGAAAGAGGGAATAAGAATGGGCTTTTTTTGCCAAACATGTTCTAGTGTGGACTCCTCAGCAGACCTTTAGCCAGCAGCTCATGTGACAAAGTGGATGACCACAAGGGCTGACATTGGGCCAGACAAGACCAGTCCCTTCAGTGTTTTAATGGAATGCTGCCATCAAAAGTATGTGCATTAGCAGTTCAACATGGTGTACAACCTTTACCCTTGCTGTTCTCACAGACACCCTGCTGTGCTATTCGATCTCGTCTCAGACACTTAAATCAAACACACATTGGTTGCTTCACATCCTCCACTAACACATGCCCATATCCAGATGCTTCACATCCTCTGCTAACAGTTCATCACTCCTCTGACGTCATCACCATTGTATTTTATACACAAACCCATCTTTAGCATGCACTATAACCATTCTCCCACCCTTGTACCTCATGCTCTGTAACTTACTACCCCCTTCACCACCTCTCCAGGGTTCATGGGATCAAATTCCTAGGTGCTCCAACATCCTGCTGTGTATCCCACTCTACAGGGTTCAGTATTTAACAATCTGCCACTCTGAGTACCCCAGCATGTCTTCAGTACTTGGCTTAGCAGCGCTCTCCGGGAGTTGCGTTAGGCTCCTCTAATCCCAGTATCACCTTTCCATCCTTGCTGAGCTGTTTTTCTTCAATACTAAGATGTGCTCTCTCAGGTCCCCCTCCCTGTTTATACAGACACATTTTTCAGTCAGTAACTCTGCCATCTGTGCTGCGAGACCAAAGATGTGTCTGCAGATCCAGTACAATTCTACTTACACAAATATAGTGTATTACAAAGGTGAAACTGTCTCTCGGTGTCACACCATATTGCCTCTATAAGAATGTGTTGCTGACATTTTAATTTGGTAGAGAGTTAAAAAAAGAGCGTTACTCTTAATCCATAAAACATTTGAAATGGAGTTTGTATTTGACTCTCCTCCACAGTTGCTTTAAGTTATAACTTCATATTTGTTTTCTTGAAAGTCCTACTGTCTGATTCTAACCGGATGTAGTCTGTAAACTAAAGTTAACCTGAAATGCTTAGGGGTAGGTTTAAAAAACGACTGACCCCTTTTTTTTTGTAAGTGTAAAGTGAAATGAAAAAGCCACAGTCAAGCACAGCCTAATCGAGGCAGAACTCATCATACACGGTGGAGCCATTTGACACTGTAGG
This sequence comes from Ptychobarbus kaznakovi, assembly GCA_027422405.1. Taxonomy (NCBI): domain Eukaryota; kingdom Metazoa; phylum Chordata; class Actinopteri; order Cypriniformes; family Cyprinidae; genus Ptychobarbus; species Ptychobarbus kaznakovi. The sequence goes on from CM049794.1 coordinate 32,715,762, forward strand.
CTACAGACTACGGGAAGTCAGCTGTGTGGAGTAAAGAGATTAGAAATTGAGAAGAGTGTAAGACAAAATTTTAAGATAAAATCTGGGCTATGGTTCTGAAAGTGGGTCACATACATAATTGTCCTTCTGGCTGGTCTGCCAAACAAGACACCTGGCCTTGAACCTGACTTCATGGGAAAAGAAGATATTGTGCAGTCCAGAAACATGCTGATTTGCCTTCATTTGTGTCTGCCTCTATTTTCATCACTTTCTCACTCTCTCTTTCAGGGATCTGACTTACTCAACCTAATTATCTTTAGCTATCAACAGACACTAAGCCAACTGGATTCCCTCCTGTCATTTTTCACAATCACATAGGAAAAACAATTCAAAATATTTTGTCTTTTGCGTAGTAATGGGCAGCTTACATATCCAGAACAGATGTGGGAATGTCGGTCCACGCCAAAGCAGAACGGTTCAGGACGCAGTGGTTCGGAATGCTAACCTGAGGGATTAAGAGGAAAACTCTTACCTTCTAATTTGCTTATTTTTCTCTCCCTCCCTTCAGCGATAAAATGGACGGCTGCGTTTGTCTCCATTACATAGTCTCTCAACCTTTCACCATCACTATTGAATAGTAATAGACAGCTAAGGTATGCGTTTGCTCATGGATACATACAAGATGAGAACTATTGTACCGCAACTCATGAAAAACAAACTCTGCTCTTCTTTAACAACATTTTGTGGTTCAAAATTCAGTTTTGAGTTCCTGTAGCTCAGCTGGTAGAGCACTGCACTGCCAATTCCAAGGTCATGGGTTCGATTCCCAGGAAACACAAAATCTGTGTGTATTTTAAAGTGTATATTTGAATATCACTTTGGATAAAGTAAGAGTCTGCCAAATGAATAAATGTAAATATTAACATTTTGTCAGCTGTTATAACAATTTCCAGTATCATTGGTTTGCTTCTCTGAGCTGTCAGAATTAACCCAAGGTCTCACACTCTTGACTGGACTCACACTGGAGTTGTCAGTAGCTGGGACAATCCAGTTAGCTAGCAAGGTTAATGTTATTAGTCAGTCCCTCTGGGATTTCGCGGGACTTTTTTCAGATTTTTTGTGGCCTAAAATGACTGATTTTGCTGCGGCTTTTCTCAAAATGTGCTGTTGTTTGTGGCATTTTTTTATTGTTTTGCAGTGAAAATATACCATGGACAACATTCTTCTAACATTGTTATAACTTTTCTGACTTTGAGAACCATCGTAGGGCTCCAGACTAACATTTGCGGACAACAGTGCCATTAAGTTCTACAGAAGGTGGCACCAGCACCTGACAGTAAAGCACTCACCCTAATCGCACATGTACATCTCGGAGATGTCTATTTTATGTCTGCATTTACATATTCAAGAGGTATTTTTAGGGTGTTTGCTCATCTCCAATACATCTCTAAGACGTTTCCTGTCAGATGTAAAATAGACATTTATTTGAATGCATGTAAAACTGCTTCTGAGACGTTTATCAGATTACAAGGCAGATGTTTCCCAGACCTTTAGCAGACGTCTTACAGATTTACTTGTGTTGTCTGAGTAGTTGAGATGCAGATAAAATTAACTTTTATTACTGTCATTCATAATGTCTAAATATAATTTGATAAATTAATTAATATATATATTTATATATGGAGTGGAAATGGCTAATAAGCCATATAGTAGTAATTTAATGTCCTTTTTATTTTTAAATAAGCGTTTGCTTTCCTTTTATGAAACTTTTAGTTTTATAAATGGAGGCAACATATGAAGATGACCAAATGATGTCATCACGATAAAAAATTAAATTCAAATTTGGTAATACTTAAAGCTTTGAAGTGCTGGGAAAAGTTGTGTGAAGCATTTAAAAACACTCGAAAACATTAGACCATTTCTGCCATAAGTTGTTCCTGTAGTTATGTTAAAACCATGGTGAATGGTGGAGATTTGTGTTTATTGAACAATGGTTTTCCTGCTTTCCACTTCAGTGGCGTTTGTTCTGATATCCGTAGCTTTAACAGAATTCTGTGCCGAATGCTTCTCACAAGATTTGACCGATGTTATTGATTCTGTGGCGAATTCTACTACTTTCTTCACCGTATCTCCCAGCGCTGTATATAACGGTGTCGCATGATCGAGAGCTGCCCCTAGCTCCGGCCCGAGCAGATAAACGGTCTGACTGCGGCGCGTAACCCAAACGAGAAGCACGCATTCGTTCTGCTTTCAGTTCGTTTGTCCAGTGTAGTTCTTGTAAATCGGGCATGTTGAGAACGCAAGAAGAAGAAGAGAAGAAGAATTTTGTATTTGTCACATACACAATTATACAGAGTATAACCAGCAGTGAAATTTGTGCTCTGCATTTAACCCATCCAACTGCACACACAGGGTGGGCAGCCGACACTGCGGCGCCCGGGGAGCAGTTGGGCAGTTCCAATTTTTAAAATTGAGAAACAAACTTTCTTTGACTGAATGTGTGTTGCGATGATGTCACGGGACGCGTCTAATCCAAAATCTGCGGAAAATCTGCAGCAGTTACGAAATTTTCGAGCTCTTGCTGCGAATTTGCTTGATGCTGCGATAAATTCAGCGATCGCAGAATCGCAAAATCCTGGAGGGACTGATTCGTTTTTAAATGTGGCTTTTGTAAACTTTGGTCTTGATTTGGCTGAGATTGGCTTGATTTGGCAGTACCACCACTGCTCTATGGTGATCCCAGAGGCTCCCTATCCATTCACCACCCATCTGAGTCATACATCTCCACACACTATACACTCAACCCGTGATTCATTTCATCATCCTCTGTAGCTTTGATGTGCTGTATGGACAGCTGTGACCCTCTACTGTTCCAGCCAATTGGCTCTTCATGTGATGTTAGTAGCCATAATTCACAGAGCTTCCAGAACGGCCTCCAGACTGTTCTGATACCCTTGTGTTCCTCATGTGTTTTTACGAAGTCAGTATCACTGTTATGATGTCACCGCCACCGGCCAGTGTAGCACATGAACATTAAATCCTCTTTCTTGTTTTCATTGGGTTTGACTATGCTAACATCAGTCAAGTTGGCTGTCAAAGACTAAATCCTAGCGGTTCCTCTGCATTAGGCAGAATTTAGAAGCTGTTCCATGAACACCATCTGTTTAAAAATGCGAGGCGTAGAAGTTATCAGTGGAAAGATCTTGATATGCTTTAAAAGTTTAACAACTTTTAACTTGACATGCAATCTTAAAAACAGTGCTCATGCGCAAGACACTGAAAAAGCAAGACCTCACACAAGAGGCAATTGTCAGCTCATTTTTACATAGAGATAAAAGCTAAATCAAAACACGTTATTTCGTCCGGCTGTGCTAGTTGTATTTCTTCGGAAATATGTACTAGATTGATGTCTCTGACATTGCAACAAGTCTTACAACTTTTTCAGCCTCTCACACCATCAGTGCCTAGTGTAATACGGTGAGTCAAGTTGAAAGATGTTGAACTTTTAAAAATACTGCCAGTCAAAAGTTTTTTTTTATTGTTTTCTAAAAAGAAGTCTCGTATGTTCACCAAGGCTGCATTTAGTTGATGAAAAATAAAGTAAAGCAGTAATATTGTTAAAATTATTACAATTTAAAATAACATTCTATTTTAATGTTTTAAAATGTATTTATTTCAGTGATGGCAAAGCTGAATTTTCAGTATTTCAGTGTCACATGATTATAATTGGTGCTAATTGTAATGTTTTTTCACAATAGGGTTTTTGACTATATTTTTCATCAAATAAAGCATCCTAAGAGAGCTGAAGAGACATTGAAAATGTCAAACTTTTGACCAGTAATGTATATCTATACACTTCGGTTCCATTGTACTCCTAATGCCTTAAGACCACAATAACACGTACTGTGTAAACAAGCCTGTAGAATATCATTATGAAAACTGCTGAACAAACAAAACTCAGTTAAACAAGGTCCCAGGGTTCATTTTATTGTTGATCAAAGAAATCCTCAGTACTGTTTTTGTCTTCTCTGTTATCCATCTTGAAAATACCCAGAAGAGGGGTATTTGCCTGCACACATTTGTTTTAGTAATAAAGTCTCACTTATTCCATATTTTTACAGAGTGCTGCCAAAATCCTTTATTCCTCAAGAGTATTTTTGAGAAGCTCAGCTTAGAGAGAAGGATAGCTACTGAGTTTTGTTTATACTTGTGTCTTGGAAGCCAGCTTTGCCAATTCTCTCTCTCACTCTCTTTTTATTGCTCCATCTTTGTATTTTATACGTGATCACTGTCTCATCTAATGTGCTTAATGTCTTTACAGTAAGTGTCATTTGTAGTTCCAGCATGTAGACCCGAAGAGTCCAGCATGGCCCCTTCTTGTCTGGCCTTTTTAACAACACACCGTAGAACTAATGCTGACATCAGCATCTGTTCTCTTTTGCATTTATTGCTTTGGATTTATAAGAACCTTTTGAATATGCATGTTGATGATGAAAAGACTCTTTAAGAGCCAAACTATTCCTGGTCAATTCATCTAATTATCCAGCCAGTCAATTAAAGTTACTTGGTGGATAATTTCACAATGGCAAACGCTGCTCTCTGGCTGGCCTGCTTGTGTGGCGTGGTTTTGTGGGCCACCAGGAGCTGTTTGTCCTTGGCTGTGCCGGGTTTCTGAGCTCAAGTCATTAGCTCATTGCCTCTCTCTTTTGCTTAGCACCCAACTCTTCATTTCAGCCTGCGGTGACTGGCATGACATTATTGCTACTTCCTCTGAAGTGAGTAAAGAGTTTGAGCTCTTGTTTTTGTGGGATTTATGCCCAAGTGTCTTTGATTTCAGAATTTAACTTGCTTTTTTTAAAGGATTTGGTCAGCTGTTTCATGTCAAACTTTGATTGGGCAGTTGAGAGCTGTTAGAAACCAGCGGGTTATATAAGGTGTTTTTTTAAGGGTGTTTGCACTCTTGTTCAGAAAGCTTTGATATGGGACTATAAAGTCCCATATTTTTCTTGCAAAGTTTATTAGTCAGAAAGCTGAGTGTCAGTTTGCGCAGTTTTATGAGAGAAAAGGTTATTGCTGGAAAGTTTAGACAAGGATATGTAGCGACTAAAAATGCCGCTCTCCTTGGGGATTGACAAGGCGGCATGGAAATACTTGTAAAGATTTTTATTTTATTTGTTAAGCAAATAAATCCCAAGACAAACAATATGGTTTTTAAATAAAAAGCATGTTGTGACTGATTTTACCTAAATCTGTAATCATGTTCCAGGGCTACTTCCTGTTTACATCCTAATGAATGAGATTGTTTATGCAAGACGGCCAATTTGAAGTTTATATGATTAGTCACTGAACTATGAAAGAAATAAGATCTGAGCCTAGTCAACCCAACAACTAGCTCCATTAAATTTTAAGAGACGAGTCTCCAAGATGTTACATTTAAACACTGCAATTACATTAGCAGAATAGTGGTCCACGAACAAGCCCCGACTCTGACCAAGCATTTGTGTGATATTGTAAAGAGGACTCATAAAAGTCAATCTAAGAAACCAAACAACTCCAATCATACCTGGCATATCCCATCAGTAATTGCTTCAGCTTTACTACATACATTTACACACTCAACGAAATCAGTTATTTGATCTAAATTATAGTGAAAGGTAGGTATATGGAATGTATCTGTTTTTTCTTGAAAGAGAACGTATTTCCCATTTTAATGTGGGATTCCACATCTGGCTGTCAGACTTTTCCAAGATGACGGCTGTAAACACGTAGACACACATCAGAAATATTCCATAATGAGAGAGAGAGAGAGAAAAATAAGAGGAACAAAATGAGAAATGGGCAGAAGGGAACAGCAGTTAGGGTGACAGAGGGACAAATGAGGGACCATAATTAATTTGTTAGGTTGCGGAGGCAGAACAGCTGGAATCAGAAACTTTGAGTGTAAACAGTCTGAAGAGAATTCTCGTTCTGCTGTTGTTGTTGAAATTTCTGCTATTGGAACAACATGAGATAAATATGACTGCACAAACAGCAGCTTTCTGTTATTATCTTGAGTCTGTACAAGAAATGCGTCACACACGGACCCCGGTTTCCAGCATGGTAGTAATTTGTAGCGTCGGTCAACATTTTGAGATCAGAAAACCAGGAACCATCAACATATGACACACTCTTATTCAATCAAGAGGAAGTGTTGACAAAATTAGAAAAATGGAAGAAGAGCATAAGAGCAAGGTAGGAGGAAAAGGAGGTCATAGGAGATTGGAAAACATGCCCCAAGTTGCGTTTGTAACTGCATCCTTCAATCCCAGGGAAATTAATGTTGGCAGAATGAAGACCAACAGGGCATGATGTAATTTACGATGAAAGTGGTGACACTTTTGAATTTTTGATTTTGGAGCCCACAGCTAATGGAAAAGAGCATAAGAAGGTAGCAGGAAAAAGCAAGCAGTCCTTTGTCTGGAGACTGATGTAATACATTTATGAAGTGAGATCTGGGCATGCTTTTTTGTCCTAGAGAATGCAGCTTTTCACTGAACGTGGTTTGGAAGGCTCAGGCCTCGGTCCTCATCGCCACCCACAAGCCCTTTTAAAGCCTCTCAGAAGCTTTATTCCTTTCAAAACTTGCTAAAAGTGTAGGAACATGCACGTCATGAGAGACAGAGCAGAACTTTTTCTCCAGTTTGCTTTTGTAAAGCTAAATCAGCCGTGAGGGATGATCACACTGACAGCATTGACAAAGCAACTATAAAGTCAATCAAAGTAAGGGATGGTGATTTGAGATGATATGAGCATCAGAGATGACTTGCAATGGAACAATGTTGCGCAGAGTCAGTGGCAGATAAGAATATTCATATTCAGAAAATAAATAAGCTTAGTTTAAAACACATGGTCAAAGTTCCTCAGAAATGCACTCATATTTGCTTTGCCATTTTCAAGAAAATTTGACTGAAATGTCATGTGGTGTAACCAGCAAACATTAAAGTAACAAAAAATTAAAGTAAGAGTAACAAATCCTTAAACCTTAAATGCAAGTAAGTTTACACATTAATACAAAAGACCCCAACAAATGTAAAAGGTAAAAAGTTAACAAATATAATTTTTTACAAATATAAGTACACATTTTTAAATACCATTGATTTTTATGAGTTGCACCACATGACATTTTACTGTCCTGTACTAACCTTGTCTTATCATTAAAAGGTCAGATAATCTTAATAGTTTAAAATACTTATTGACCTTTTTTCTGCATGTTGGTTGCACCACATGACTTTAATTAAAATGCATTTTAATTTTGATGACACTTACTCTAGTTGAACACAGCAGTCAAAGAACATTACTAGCAACTAACAGTAAGACTCTTGTGAACTTCAACAAGCATACAATCCATCACACTTTCCGGAAACCCTGTTTCTTTATCTCTTCTTTCCAGCAAATCTGTTGGATCTCTGTGCGTGCAAGTAAGCCCACATATTACCAAAGGAACAGTGGCAGATGCTAGAAAATCATTACCTGTTCCAGCCTGAAGAGAGAATTACTGCAGCTGAACAGATTAATGAGTGCTTTTTCCTGCAGAGGTTTATGGGAGCTTTATGGGAACGCGAATGCAAATTCACTTCCCAAATCTCAAAATCGCTTTCTCTTATTTAGCTTGGAATTTTTATAGGGCTCTGTTTTAGTGAATAAGTGAATAAGACGGCGGCAGTTACGGATGAACTTAGGTCAGTCTGGGCTTAGATATCAAGAGAACGTATTTTTGGAAAACTTGTCAGAGAGAAGATTGAGGCTTCAGACAACAGAAAAAGAAGGAAGCCTGAAATCCTGAAACCGTGTGTGTATCTGCAAAAGGCCAGAAGTCATTTCCACATGTTTCTAATTATCTTAGTGGCACAGATGAGAACAAGCAATGCTTGTTATGTTCTGTTTTAACCTGTTGAAAGAAAGACGATAAACAGAGCGCGCTTATAAAGAGAAGCAATGTTGGCTCTTATCTGTTATGTGCAAGACTGTATTGAAAATTCCACTTACTACTTTTTCTTCATCTCAATTTTCTGCATTTACTTTAGCCCAGATGACATTCAAAATTATTTTATAGACAATTTTTAGATGTGCTGTCTATTATTGGATACTTTAAAAAAAACTTAAGTAAAGTTCAGGAATTCTTCAATTGGCATTGCTGGAAAGTTTGCACACTCTAATATTTCCTTCATGAAATGCAAATCTAGTTGTAGAACCAGTTACCAAAGGTTCTGCTGCCAGAAATTAATTGAAAAAATATTTGAAAATGAATGTGTTGTATTATCCATTCTATGTTTTTAAATGAATGATCTAACTAGCCAAAAATATGTATCTGGATACATTTATAGAAGCTCATGACACACGAACATCGCAGATGAAATTTATCACCAGTACCCACAGGAACTGACCGTTGAATATTAACAATGCAAGCCTTAAAAGGTCCTTATTTACTCAGCATCACATTCGACTGTCACATCTTCAATTCAGATATTTCATGCACTTTCCAAAATCAGTGTCTTTCTAAAAATGTTACTAAATGTTCCTTGTACAGAGTAAAATTTTTGGAAGAGGCAGGTATTAATGCAATGAGTGTGAAAGACAAAAAGACGGAGTCGTACTGGAAATTTAAGACATTTCACATGTGCTACAGGTGAACCATGTGCCAACACTTCAGCACGGAATGTTCTCTGAAGAGTAATGACATGGAAATTCGTCCAGAAGCAGCTTCTTTTTCTATGAACGGATTTTAGTGAGCTTTATGACTCTCGGATGAAACATACCTTTTACATTTCAGCCATTTGTTTTGGTTTCGCTATTATGGTTATCTTCATAATATGTTCACACAGGACACTCGCATTTTTCTTGTCACACGATGCACGTAAAGATCATATCCTCTGTGAATGCCCCATTACACACTAGTGTTAATTGTTTTTGTGGCCATTTATTGTGGCTTTATTGACAACATTTGGTTTTGTTCAATTTGCATCTACTGGTGCTGTTCATGCGTGTCCGACAGCAGCAGGGCACTATGGGTAATGGTGCTACAACACACACTAGGTTTGTGATCAGCCTTCTGTCAAATCAGAGAGAAGTGTGTGTGTGCACAACGTGTGAACGTAGACATTTCTACATGAGGAAGTGGTTAGCGTAAAACGACCTTCTGTCTTGGAAGGTTTGTTTTCTTTAAAACCATTTTTTTATGAATAGAGTCCCTTATCCCCTACAGAACGGTAGACGCTCAGTGGACAGATTCCCAAGAGCTTCAGCCAGAGAAACCGTGAGGACCATCAGGCAACCAAGAAACATCTACAACATTCTACAATAGAATCTACAAACCACAGTCCTCAAAATAAGACCAAATCTACAAAACCCAGCTTTCGTAGTACAAGAAAAGCCACAAGACTCAACCCACAGAGTGGCCGACACTGTTATAGAAAGCACATCGGAAACCTCTGTGAGAGTATCGGGCTCTGAACGTGCTGAGAGAGCAGCTCTTAACCAAGCAAACAAACACACCCATCCAGATGCCTTTGCCCCCTTCTGCATGACCTTGAATTGGACCAGAAAACACCCATCTCTTATTTGTGAAAAACAAACAGATGATCTGCCTTTGATGTTTGTCCTACTTCCCTGCATTGAATTATAAAGGAACACTGAAGTAATCCAATGCAAACTCTCAGAATGACCCTTGACCAGACCGCTTGGCCCATCCGTACCCTGGCTGAGCGCACAGGGCAGCAGCTGGAGGAATTTGTTCAGAAAAACTAAAATAGAGCAGTGAACGTACAGGTAGTGGCATGTGCCAAACAAAGACAAAGGAGAACTTCCAGCTGCTGACAGATTGAGGGATGAAGAGTGAAATATAAGATAAATTACATAAAGAAAAATCACAACAAGTGAGTGAAGAACTTGCTACTTTTACCCAGGTGTCTTCTGACCTTTGTTTTCGGTTAGGGTCCACCGTTCCTTGGCGTCTTCCGTGAGTCCTTATTCTCCTAGAGGCTCTCTAAAAGTCCTTAATGCTGCACACATCTCTTGTATCCCAGGACTTTAAGGCCTCCTCCTCCTCAAAGCGCCTGTGGTATCGGATCCCCAGTGTCCAGAACCTTGCTCAGCCCAGTAGCGAGCTCCTGTTTAAGGGTTCAAGGGATCTGGGGCAGTAGCATGGCTCTGGAAGCCTTCAGCTGCTTACTGGAGACTGAGGAACTTTCGGACAGCAACTCTAGTTTTTCACGAAGGTTGGGGGAGGGAGGGTTGGATGGAGGGAATTGAGACCTGATTTTTTTCTCTCTCCCTTTTCTCCTTTTTGGAGGGAAGGGCCTAACCCCTCCTCTGATGTAACGGGTGCTGAAATAGAGACAGAATAACTCGACCCCTTCTAAAATTTCACCTCCCATCAAATCTCTCATTCTTCAGGGAAGGAGGAGGAAGGGACGGCAAGCGGGGGAGAGGGATCTCTCTGAACTCAGGGAGAATAGGCTTGCGGTCTATGTGGAGACGGAGAGGACTGCTTTCGCTTAGAGCCCAGCAGCAGGGGACTCCACCGTTCCTTCCTGTGGTCTCGCTAAACGCACATGCTTTCAGCAGTCCTGAGAGGATGGCACAAGTTAAATAGATAATGATCTTCCCACGCATGTCTTTAAGATGTTTGTTTAAAATGGAAGGAGGAAACTGAGGATCATTTAGACAGAGTGTGGAGCATGTGTTTGAACAATCTGCCCAGTGACACCAGAATGTCCTTCCCTTGTTTTCTTGTGTAAATTCATAGCTAAAGTGCTGTTTGGGTGCAGTCACGAATGTTTGTGTGTTTGGCTCTCATCTGATCTTTAGAAAGCTGGAGATCGTTATAGGGATAGTTCACTCATCTGTGACTGACTGACTTCTGTGGAAGTCAAAGGAAACAAATTTGAATCAACACAGTGAAAGTCAATGGGGTCCAGTGTATGTTTGTTTGGACCCCATTTACTTTTATTGTATGGTCAAAAACAGTTGAAATGTTCTTTAAAAATCTTTTGGAACAACATAATGGTGAGTAAATGACGACACCGTTTGTGTCTTTGGGTAAACTATCCCTTTAAGTACATTAAGGTTTCTTAGTGTTAGTTTTCCGTAGCTAAAGGAATAGAGGTCTATGGGAGCGAGCCACTGACCTGGAATAAATGTTAAAATAGACACTGTTTTGATTGCACCGCCACAAAATGTAAACATATTACATGTGTTTACATGAGACTAGTGAGATAAAATCGCTTTCTAACTTTGTCTATGTAACATTATATACAGTCTTTCAACTCCTGTCATGAGCATATAATGGCAGCGAACCCTCTTTTTCATGTAATGCATGTGATTTTTCCAGAAAGAGATCGTTTTAAATAAAATCCACTCACAGAAATGATGACAGTAATACATTAAACAGAAGTTCATCCTAGAACAGTTGTTGTACTGAAAAAGGGCAATTTATAAGTTTACAAGTTAAATATAAGCTCCAAATTTCTTCTTTCCGTGCCTCTAGAACCACTTGACTTTCACTGTAATTATTTGCATTATTTTAAACACACTTTTTATTTGTTGTTGCAAAGTTTCAAACGTGTTCTCTTTAATTATTGCCCGCAAGGAAGAATTGATTATTCTTTATGTAAGCCATTTCATACTGAAAGAAATGTTCCCCCCAACTGTGTCCATTTTCCCTTTATTTTCACGTGTTTCTCTCAGGTTGTTTGTTTGAGCGCTGGTCAGTAGTAGTAGTTTGAGTATGGGTTTGGCGTCTGTGTTTTATGTTGAGTTAGTATGTGTGTGTAAGATCTGCAGAGGTGTTTAAATGGAAGTGTGATGCCTGAATGGCTGGACTTCACCCTATTAAATGAGGTGTTAAGGAAATGCACAGACGTCTCCTGTTCGGTAGAGATTTTCTCCCGTTTTGCTTTCCCACAATAATATTTAGCTTGTGCCTGAGCTTTGTCTGACATTCACAAAGCAGCCATCTCTCTTTGAGATCTCTTTCAATTTATACATTGCATTGATGATACAATTACATACACTACTGTTCAAAAATTTGGGGTCAGTAAGATTTTTGAAAGAAATTAATACTTTTATTCAGCAAGGATTCATTCGGTTTCTCAGAATTGACAGAAAAGACATTCACACAAGATATCTGTTTCACATAAATGCAGTTATTTTGAACTTTCTATTCATTAAAAAATATTGGTTTCCAGAAGAAAATATAATAAACTAATTTACAATAATAAAAATATTCTTTAGTATAGCATATAAGAATGATTTCTGAAGGATAATGTGACAGACGACTGAAGTAGTGATGTTGAAAATTCAGCTTTGCGTCATAGGAATAAATTACATTTTACATTACAATATTACAAACTTTTAAACAGTATAGTGGGTTGAAATATGTATTCCTATTAATTTTATATTTATTTATAATTTGAATCTATGTTTTTTTTAGTCATAATTATAATTGAGGAAATCATCTGTTTAGATTTAGAGATATGGGCTGTCAATCACTTGATTGACTCCACCCACTGCACGTTCAATCGCAGCTCTCAGTGTCCACCCACACTACAGCCAGAGGTGGGTCGTAACGAGTTGCATTTACTTCGTTACATTTACTTGAGTATATTTAAAGATGAGTACTTTTACTCTTACTCAATTACATTTTTTGTGAAAAAAATGTAGGCCTACTTTTACTTCGTTACTGTGGGCGACGCTCCTCTCGCTATTTTATCCTAATGCAATCCAAGTTAAAAATGCTTCAATTTATTCCAAACGTGCCGTCTACTTTTCTCCGAGTCAATTCTGTTCAAAGGCTTGGTCAAACCAGTCGTCAAACCAGTGAATCGGTTCGTGAATCAGTTTGAATGATTCGTTCAGTTCCCTGCGACACACGCGGAGTCATCTGAAGCAGTTCTCACTCAGAGCTATAACAGAAGAACATCAAGAGCCTTGAGCGCAGCGGCGCGCGACCTGTTCCAGGAGGAATGCCTTTGTCTAGACACAATTAATATTGATTTTTTCACAATATTTACGCTTGCAGAAATATAGGCCACGTTTGTACATTTTTCAGAACAGACGGATGAAGATCCGTAAATATGCATTGGTTTCATTATGTTCAGATGTTCGGTAACGTTAGCCGGTCATGTGAGGAGTTTTCACTCTTCTCCGTGTCAGACGTCAGAGGTATACATACATTCATACATGTATAGTACATAATTAATATACTTTGAAATATAATTTAATTCAGTGATGCAAATCAGAATTTTCATCAGCTGTTACTCCAGTTTTTTTACTCAGTCATATGATCCTTCAGAAATCATTCTAATATATTGATGTATTACCAGTGTTGGAAACAGTTTTGTTGCTTAATATTTTTTGGAACCTGTGACATTTTGTTCAGGATTATTTTATGAATATAAAGCTAAAAAGAGCAGCATTGATAACAAGTCAACATATAGGAATGATTTCTGAAGGATTGTGACACTGAAGACTGGTGTAAAGGCTGATGAAAATTCTGATTCGCATCACTAAAATAAATTGCATTACATTACAAATCTTTTGAACGTGTGTGTGTGTGTGTGTGTGTGTGTGTGGTGTGTGTGTGTGTGTGTGTGTGTGTGTGTGTGTGTTGTGTGTGTGATGTGTGTGTGTGTGTGTGTGTGTGTACATACACAAATTACATACATTTTATCTATATATCTAAATAAAAATAGACTATAGATATACAGTATATGATCCAAAAGTGTGTAACTACTACTTGAGTAGTTTTTATCCGATACTGTTCTCCTTACTAGTACTATTTATACTTATCAAGCTTTACACTAGTGAATAACTAAGTACTTTAGAATACTTTTTCTGACTGTTTTTACCTCACTTTCCAGTACTAAGCACATTATCTAATCATTTTGCTAGTGAAGTACTTTACTTGAGTACAGTTTTTGGGTACTCTACCCACCTCTGACTACAGCACAGTTTTTTGTTACTTATCTAATCATTTTGTCATTGTAAGTTATTGGAAGAGTTCAGTCTGCTTTTATATCAGTGTTGCTCTGCTACGTTGTGTGTGCTGCAGGCTGTCTGGCAGAGGACTGTAATTATTATCTTAACCCTGATTTCCTGAGATGCACAGTGATGATAATTTAAACAATGCTTACATTGCTCTCTCTTCCATTGTCTGTTTTAAATCAGTCTGGATTCTGGGATTGATTTGCCTCTAATTATTTTCTGAATCTTTCATTTTCGTCATCTACATCGGTGGCTTGTGTACTGTTGTTTTTGATGATCATCACATATGTGATGCTCTGATGTAATGTCTGTAACGGACCGGAGTTTGTTTGCAGTCCCCAAGCTTATATTCTTAAGAACATGCGGTCACAAACACATATCATCAATATTCACACATTGTCAGTTATATGATGCCAAATGTTTCTCCAGAAGCTGCGTATATTTCTTCCTAATGCAGATACTTCCTGCACATAATGTTCCTCACTAATCCAAATATTTACTCCGTATGAAATAAGCGCTCTGTAGACGGGCCAGAAAAAGCCTGTCTGTCCACCTCCCAACTGCAGACGGACAAGAATAGAATGGGAACAAATGATGGAAAAGAGAAATAAAGATAAAAATGAGAATATTTAAAGCTACAAACAAAATTAAAGAAGATTGTTGTACAATTAATTTGTCTTAAAAATGGAAAACTGATAGACTTTCAGTTGCAATATTTCTGTAAATTTTGTGGCCAAAAAAGGACTTTCTTGTGTATTTGCAGGAATATATCTGTCTGATCTGACCTACATCGATTCGGCGTATCCCTCCACCGGCAGCATTCTGGAAAACGAACAGCGTTCCAACCTGATGAACAACATTCTGAGAATCATCTCAGACCTGCAGAGATCCGTTGAATATGGTGCGTATCATATTGTGTGTTTGTTTGCTTTGGCAAATGAACAGAAGTAACAGTGAATTCATTTCTCCCTCTGTCTCAGATATCCCAGTATTGCCACATGTCCAGAAGTATCTCAACTCTGTTCGCTACATTGAGGAGTTACAGAAGTTTGTGGAGGACGACAATTATAAGTGAGCAGGAGCCGCGTGTGTATTAAATAATACACTACCAGTCAAAAGTTTGGAATAATTACGATTTTTTTTTATGTTTTTGAAAGAAGTGTCTTATGCTCACCATGACTGAATTTATTTGATGGAAAATGCAGTAAAACCAGTCATATTATGAACGACATGCGAAAATTTCTATTTTAGAAATGGTTGCTTTTTATGTGACATCGCGGCATACAAACAACATACAAACTATGACGATGATAATCGCAGGTACTTATTATGTGCTTTATTCAATCCTAAAAGTGTCTAAGGTGAGTTTGAATATCATTTTGCTTGACATTTATAGCCATCGTGAAAGCAACAACAGATAGTTTACGTCAGATCTTGAAAATGATTTAAAGCAAACATGTACATTAAAACTACAAATTCATTGCGAACCAACAAGAGTTTTCCATAACAAAGATGATATCCATCACTCAGTATGTACATTTAATAATGTTACTTTTTTTAAAATATTTATTAATTGGATCATTAACTTATCAGTTTCATTGCGAGTGCAGTGTGCTTCCAGAGAGAGGCCGCCCACGTGCGCTTCTGATTGGCTGTGATATTTGATCGGTTCTGTCATGTCGCGTATTCGTTTCGCGTCTGCTGTGGACAGCCAAACAGTTAGTTGCTGCAGCGTCACGTGTAGTTAGGACACTGTGTCATAATATTTCACAATATTAAAAAAATTATAAAAAAATCAATATTCTGTATTTTTCCAAACTTCTGACCAGTAGTGTATGTTATATTTTGAGTGCAAGTGTTTTAGTTTGTAACTGATACTCATGGTTGTATGTGTATCAGGTTGTCCTTAAAGATCGAGCCACCAGCTACCAGCACACCACGCACCACTGCCTCTAGAGAGGACCTCACAGGTGAGAAACGCTTGCGGCCCACACACACTGACGCTAACCAGGCGTCATACCATACATCTCTTCTGAGTTGATATCCTAACCAGATGCAGCCATGATGTGACAATACATGATGTGTTATCATGCTGGGTTTGCTCTGGCCACGGTGAAGTTCCATTGGTTCTGATTTTCCCTCCCCAAAGCTGAAGACCTTCAGTGTCACACATTCTTGTTAATGATTAGCTGTTTTCGTGACACAGGTCCAGACACAACTGCGTCACCGTTATGTGGGCGTCGTGGTAATGTTGCTGAAGGTGCCCTGCCTAAAGTCCCGCCGACGCCACCTTCACCCCGGAACCTCATCATCTACGGACACAGGAAGTGCCACAGCCTCGGCTACAAGTGCGTTTGATTCCTATCCTCCGTTCATTTGTTTGCATCACCCACTCCTTTGTGTCTGAGTTTATTCTGTCTACTTCAGTACATTTAGTCATTCTTTGTGTTTATAGACAATAGTTGGAATTGGCGCCAAATCCAAGAAATGAAAACAAGACTTTCAGTGAAATAAAGTCTTAAAGTCCTTCAAGTTATTTGTTTACTGAAAATTTGTGGAAACAATTGGCACTTAACATGAATGAGTAAAATATATAAATTACAAAGATATACATTTCTAAACAAGTGGTTAGTGAAAATTGGTGCTCAGAAATATGTATGTATGTGTATTTATTTATTTATTTGTTGTTTTTATTTATGTATTTTAAATGAGGTGATATTTAAATGAGGTTTCTTTTACAACTAGTCAGTGAAACGAGGTGCTTTAAATCTATATAATGTATAGAGCCCATATTCCTGAGACTGACAATCTGCTTTGATTTCTGTTTTGTTTCGTTTCAACAGATAACATTTGTTTAAAATAAGATGTTCATCTTGAGAGTCCCAGTTTTAAGGATTGTTGGAATTTTTTCTTTGTGAATTATTACGAATGATTGATTTTTAAAAAGGAAGTTAATTATTGAAAATAGTTTAACTACAATTTAATTAACATCAATTCAACAGCATTATGTCAAAATTATGCGGTTGTTTATTGTTAGTCAAAAAGGTCAAGGCATGAGTTGGAATAGGCCAAAATCATACTTATGTACGGTATTATTGGCAAGTGCCATTTATTTTCAGTGTTTTGTCTGACGTCTTAGCAGCAGCAGTGCAATTTGGCATTGACTGAAATTTAGTTCTGTTCCTCAGTCTAATTTCCATTCAGGCTGCAAATCTGAATGACCTGTTTCTCATGTCTTTTACCTCACTGAAAAGGATCTGCCTTATACTTGTTTTTTTTTACAAGCTCTATATGTAATATTCGTCTGGTTTCTTGCCAGATTTGTAACTGTTGATCAAGAGAACATCTCTTTCCTGTGTGCTGCAGTTTTATCCACAAAACGAACACAGTGGAGTTTAAAAGCGCCACGTTCCCCAACGCCGGATCCAGACACCTGCTGGACGACAGCGTGCTGGAAAGTCACACTCCCACACGAGGGCAAGCGGAGAGCTCAACACTGTCTAGCGGCATTTCACTGGGTATAACACACACACACACAAAGCTACTGGTTCGTGGACTGGATCGTTCTTTTTTTATGAATATATGTCATGATCTTATGATTTCAGGAAGCAGTGAAGGGTCGGAGCTCAGTGAGGAGATGTCTTGGCCTGCCTTTGAGAGGTGAGTCCTCTAAAACATTCCCCATTGCAAACCCAGTCAAGGACAGTTACACACGCACGTACATGACCACATGCTTGAGTACATATGGACACAGCATGTCATCATGGAACATGCTGGAATCTAACGTAACCCTTCCCGCTACCCACCAACCCTCCTTAAAAGAGACTCTTCCAACGCTTCTCTTCATCATCATCATCATTAACTTAACACAATCACTTTTCTCTAATACAACTTTTGATTTTTTTATAATTTATAATGCATTGACAAGCTCAAGTATGGCATAAACCTGCTTGGAGACTCTAGTTTCCCATCATTGAACACCTGGGCTAAAACAAGCTTCAGCATGTGAATGTAAAAGGACCTTTGCACAAGAATGTGTGTTTTTTTTGGCAGAGAAGAGTGTGTTCTGTGACCCTCAGCTGCCTGTGCTTTCCTCTGACCGCAAATGATCATCATATTCCCTCATTAGTGCTCTACCTCTATTGTAGCTAATGAGATAAACTTCCTGTAACAGGAGCAGAGTATGAGAGAGTCATTTGTGACGGCTGCTGCTTACCATGCTGCATCAGTGTGCACTAAATGCATTAATTATATCAGCGCCCCATTTCTGTCTCCTTCTGTGTTCTAAAAAGGTAGTCTGTTTTATATAAAAAAATAGGAATTTAATGAATTACAAAAAATCATATTTTATTCATTAGTATATTAATTTGACTATTTTGAGATGATCAAAATCAGCCGTTAACCCTGTCAGTTTGGCCGAGTAATAGAAGTGTCAATTCTAAAATCTGCCAATAGCCTTATTTAATGCGTAATGCACAATGTCTGTTTTTAAATATTTTTGAGAAAAAATATATTATTCATTTAATTATATTTTTTTGTCCATTTTGTATTTATTAATGGATAATGCGCAATTTTTAAATATTATAGTTAAAAATGTGGTGTTTATTTATGTATTTATTATAGAATTTATTTATTGTTTTATTTAATAGTTTTTACATGAATCGGGTTCAGCAGAATTATGTGACTATTGATGGTCAAATATTTACAATAGAGTTCAAAAGATTTTTGTTAATGTTTTTGAAATAAATTTCTTATTCCTACCCAGGCTGGATTTTCTTTTATTTTTTTCCCTTCTTTTTTTGGATCAAAAATGCTATAGTTCCTTAATGTTTTTAATGTAGCTTTGATACATTTTTTCAAGATTCTTTATTTATTTTGGAGCCATTTATAACTAATGGGATACTGTATAGTCTGCTGGTCATTTTTGCAAAATAAGCACTTGGCGTCTTTGTAACTTTCTTTTTGCTATAATAGCTGGTTTGCTCTATATTATGCAATAGTTATATTAAATATATTGACACTATATTGGTCATTGGCCACCCTGCTTTCTAGGTATTACATTTGGTATTGAAAAACCTATATCGGCTGACCACGTGTCGTGTGCCAACCGTTAGTTTAGACATGTTAGCCAGAGTCTTTAGACCACAGAAGGAGACTAAGAAAAGTCCAGGCTGCAGAGCTCTAGCACGGCCTGTACTGTGTGTTATGTGTGAGGGCTGTGACTGACCACTGCCCCGCTATGACTGACACTCTACAGGACTCGATTCTACCACTCTCTGGGCCCCGTCAGCAGAGTGGGCCGCATTTCCTGCAGAGGAGCACTCAGGCCCAGCAGGTAACTCAACAACCCTCCGACCCCCGCCAGGTCTCTCTCTGTCTGACTTTCCCTGAACAACTGGGGAACTATCGCCGTCACAGTGTGTGTTTTCTTGCTGTGGAATCAGGTGGTGGGCTTTTCTGAATCAAGTGTGTGATGTTGACTCTTATGCTGCAGTCGTGGCTTGTTGCTACTAATCAAAACCCGCAAAAGCCACTGAAACATCTCTTCTGATTGCTCCTGCTTTCTGTTCTCCAAACACACACACGGCTCCTCTCACCACGACGCTTGCTGCAATGTTATAAAGAAACACATCACGGGGAAACTAAATGTTCCTCTTTTTAGGGTTTGAACAACTAATGTTGATTTATTCCCTACAACACAGCCAGTTGGCGGCCTCCAGCGCTAAAAGCCCCATCACTGTGAATTACCCTTTACGTGTGGTGACATTTACATGACGCTGGACTTACAGTGCATACAGGTTAGTATTGTCAGTATGCCCTGGAATGAGCGCTGCTAGTGCTCTACCACTGATTAGGAGTTTAGTGTTGCAATAGTTTTCTGTGAGGGCGAAAGATTTCCTACGTGGATTTTGCATCAGGTTTAGTTAGTTGACCAACAGCTGTGCTTCTTACAAAGTTCGCCAATGTGACCACACCTATAAACAACAAAAGTTCAACATTCTGATATCAAACTAGGATTGTGCGAAAATTCACACACCCTCAGCCAATCCTAGATGTAGATGAGTTTGTTTCTTAACTGGAGAAATTTTGCATTGCATCACTTGCTCACAAATGGATCCTCTGCAGTGAATGGGTGCCGTCAGAATGAGAGCCCAAACAGCTTATAAAAGCATCATAATAATCCACAAGAAATCCACACCACTCCAAGTCCATCAGTTAATGTATTGTGAAAAGCTGTGTGTTTGTAATTTTGACAGAAACTTTTGATGTAGTCATAGTCTTTTGACTAAAATGCCATTTAGTTTTAGTCATATTTTATTCATTTGAATTGTTTTAGTTTTAGTCGACTAAATAAGATTTTAATCAACTAAATCTACTGTAGAAATGGGTTTAGTTCCAGTCTAATGCATAACATTTCCAAACTAATTGTATATTACTGTAGAAAGCATCTATTAACATGGTACAGTAATATGAATGATATTAAGGTTTGAACCACTTCTCATTAACAAACAAGAACATGGTCCTCTTTTCAATGAAATACTAATGGTTATATTATACCTATGTATTCTTTATAACGAATTGCTTACATTCTTCATTCTTTCAACCAGACATATTTATATAAATTTAATTTAGATGAATCCCTATTTGGGCTACTAATGTGATTCAGTCAAGAGCAGTGAGTGATTTTCTCAAAACGAGAAACGAAACCGATCTTAATTCAGTACTCGTGTACTGACTGATCGAGTTGAGGTCTCTTTCGCGATGTCACACTTTTTCAAGTTTATCCATATTATTGAATATTTTATGAGACGTGCATCACGTGTATGCTGGTTTATATCCCACCAGATAGACCAGTAAGTTACGTTACAGTTCACTTGTGCACATCTAACCTATAGGAGCTTCGATCTGACGGGATCTCTTCCCAAATCATCCCTCCTTAACGGTTTTGTCTCGTTTTTATTTGTTGCCGAAAACATCAATAGATTTTCACCAGTTTTAGTCATTCAAAACAAGTTTTTAATTCGTTATCAACTCATTTTCGGTGGTAAAAAACAAATTGATGGCAAAAATTGATGGAAATTATTTGTCAATGAATTAAATATCTTAATGATTTTATTTAAACAGTGCTTTATCTGTGTATATTTCTCTCCTGATTCATACAATACTTTTTTCACTGGAGAAAACAATATTATGAATAAGAGACTTAGTTGGAATGTTTGTTGAAAGTTGTTTGAATTTAGAAAAGGGTACATTATTTTATTTTTTTTATCAGCTATTTAGACTGTCATTCTGACGGCACCCATTCACTGTAAGTGAGCAAGTGATGTTATGCTAAATTTCTCCAAATCTGTTCAGATGGAAAACAAAAAAACTCATCTTGGATGGCCTGAAGATTAGTAAATTTTTAGCAAATTTGTACTTCTCAAACAAGAATATCATGTGGGACAGAACTTGATTTTATCCATCAGCTGTTGATTGGATTGTGAAATGTGAGTGTTTGTATAGAGTTTGAATAGAGGCAGATATGAATGTGATGGGCATTGCAGCCTTGCATTGCCAGTTATAACATTTTGATTACAATATCAGTAAATGCATGCACAGATGGGTCCATCAGACACAGCTCTTAGAGGCTTTTCACTTTAGACGAGTTCTTGTGTTCAAAAACAATTCAATTGTGAATCAATGGAACAGTGGTCTCGAAAATGTTTTTTAAAAAGGTGCACTGAATGAACGGTTAAACTGAATAGTGCAGCCTTGCAGTAGGATAATTCAACAAATAAATAGACTAAATAGCTATTACCTCAGATGCAGACCTATATATAATATAATTAATAAAGGGAACATTGCTCACAGCAGAAACGTTGAAGTCTGACAGTAATTGTCTTGAAATTTATTGTTGAATGTGGTGAATTTGTTACACAACTAGTGCTCTGATGGCCCCTGCGGTGCTTTAAAACGGGTCAATTTAATTTTAAGACTCTCAGACAGGGGTGTGCCATGCTGAGAGTACTGCACATCAGAGCACAGCATGCTAAAATCCCTCGCAGAGAGCATTTCTTTGTGGCTAAATGTATCCATTTTAAAACACTGGTACCGGTATTTGTTTATTTTTTCATAAAAAAAAAAAAAAAAGAGCTTGTTCAGTAATGAAGCACATATGGTGCTCATGGTTAACAGATGACCACCCGCTTTTGCATATCAACAATTTACATTTTTCGGTATTATGTAGTTCACATCTGGCTTGATTACCCAATCATAACAGGTCATCTACAAACAGAAGTCTTAAAGGTGCAGTAGCCAACATGGAAGTGCACATGGAAACAGAATTAAGAAAACCTTTACTAAGTGGACTTTAAAATGCCACAGAAGTCTGTTTATGAGAAATATGCTGATATACAGTAGTGTCAAGGCTTTAAGTTTGAGTTTTTTAAATCCTACTGTAAATGAAAATGGACCAAAGCTAATTCAGTAAGACCGAACGACGAGGCGGTAAAATAATCTTAAAGAATGTAAGGCTGTTGTTCTTTTATTTGTAGATTTAGAAATAAATAATAGAGGAATGTTTTGTGGCTCTGGAATGTCTGTAGACAACATTGTAGGCGGTGGAGTTGCTTTGTTTCTGTGCTTTTGGCAGTATGCAGTTGCAGAGAAACAAATAAGAGAAACAAAAAATGATAGTAATACAAGTAAACAAATGTGACCCTCTGTGAAATCCAGGCTAAAGTCTCAAAATCGAATTATGAGATAACAAAAATCAAAGTTTGATTTCTGCCATATATTTCACTATCAAAGTTTGATTTCAATCCATATATTTCACTATCATTATTAAAGACATGGCCTTACAGAATGTGTCAATATTAAAGATATAAAGGTTACGTTTGCACAGAATGTTCTTTACCATATGAAGGAGGATTTTTTTTGTAGAAAAAAGCAAATTAATTTAGCTGGGTTTTCACAGAGAGGGTCACAAATAGTTTACCAAAAAAGAAAGTCATGATTTACTCACCCTCATTTTGAATTTTGAGTCACTTTCCTTACTCATGCCAAAATAAAACAGTCATGCAGTAGGAAAAGATTGAAATTAAAGTTGATATTCAATGAGAATCGTAACTACTTGGCATGTTAATGAGAGTTCATAGATCAATCACTATTTTGAGATTTTTGTTGAATCAGTTGATCCAGTTCATTGTCTAAATTATTTATTTTTCACAAATCAAAGTTATTGGATTTATATCATTGACTTTATACATGTTTTGAATGACATGAGTTGCATAAATGATGAAAGAATGTATTTTTGGGTGAACTTATCCCCTTAAGATGGATATTAGTCAATATTAACTAATCAGTTTTTCACAGTTCACTCATTTGCTTTCGTTTTCTCTCAAACACTCTCACTTTCTTCACATCATAACTCTGGGGTGTGGTTTTTCAAATATATTCACTTGATCTGTAGTTTTTATTTTAAGTGTTACATGTCCCCGTGTGTTAGTCAAGCCTGTGTGTGTGTGTGTGTGTGCTCTGCAGAGTCGGAGGAGCTGGCGGTGCATCTGTACCCAGGAGCCATCACAGTTCAGGGGGTCTTACGCAGGAAAACGGTCCTCAAGGAGGGCAAGAAACCCACGGTGAGAACACACCACCACTGCAACTCTTCATCTGTCTCCTGTACATAAACTTGCCTGTGATCTCGATCACTCTCTTTTCTGTTATTTTCCAAAATCGTGCCAAATGCAAATAATAAAATGCAACTAAACACAATGCATTGTTAGCCAACCAAAATAAAGAAAATAAATATAAAATGAAAAATTGTTTGCACACATCTATTTATTGTTGAAAGCAAAACCTATGTTTCCAATAAAACTGTTCATCTGAGACTTGACACAATATTACACAGTATTACACTTTTTATAGTTATGTTATATTGTACTATATATAGTGCTGTCAGTTGATAAAAAAATGAACATATTAATCAAACTTTTTTTTTTATTAATCGTGATTAATTCCACCTAACGTGAAAGTTTTTAAATATACTTTATACTGCAATAATTTCACATTCAGTATTCAAATCAATGTAGAAACAACATAAAGACCATATATTTTTAATATTTCTTTAATGGCATTTTTTTGACTGAAGGCAAGCATCACTGATACTAATACTACAGATGTCTCTAATTGTTCTTTTTTTCTTAATATTTAACCATTTGACTACAGTAATTCAGCATTACAGTATAATTGAGAGCTATCAATTTGAATACTTATTAGACTTTTAAAAAAATAACAATTTCTAAGTTGTGAACTTAAAACAATCTTCAAGTAAACTCATAATAAATGTCATATTTAGTTACATGTGCCCTTTAGCAAGTAGGAAATATACAGAAATGTAATAAAATTATCAAACACTAAATTCTAAATTCAATATGAATGAATTTGCAATGCTGGAAAAAGTTATTGATTTCCTCATTTTTTCATTTGTTCTTTGATTAACAGATATCACAGCATCTGCGTTATTAGGTTATATGGCTGCTATTACTTTAAGAGCTGCCGCTGCTGAATGTGACGCAGATCTGACACACATGCTCGTAGTTTCATTCGGACTTTAATATGAAATGATACACGCTACAGCGTGCGCCGCAGTATTTCTGCGTGAGATTGAAGAGCATGCACACAGTATAACGGCTGACAGGAGAGGAAAATTGTTTTTTAATTACAATATGGTCTGATAACATCTCATCTGACCACAGTTCACTGTTGTTCTACTGAAGCTCGTCATCAATGGTAATGTTTGACTCGCGTCTGGTCCTGAGGTGAAGCTGGAGTACGTCTGAAAAGTCTCCTGCTTGATGTGGTTGTAAAGACGTTCTGCGTCTAAATAAACACAATTCTTTTCAAGAAAAAGAGACAGAAGCAGCCATTGTGATTGGGGTAGCCAACACTAGCTCCGCCTCTGCGTTAACTGCATTAGATATTTTACCATCCCTGCGTAAGCACTAATACAGCACTAATTATATTTATTTGTTTGCTCAATAAAAAAAACAATTTTAAACAATAAACAGTAATATTGTGAAATGCTACTACAATTTAAAACGACTGTTTTCTATTTGAATATAATATAATATAATTTATTCCGGTCATGCAAAGCTGAATTTTCAGCATAATTACTCCAGTCTTCAAAAGCTGGGTTTCCATCCAAAGTTGCGAATTTAACTTATGCGCAAAATTGGCATATCGCATAACATTTTTGCGAAAAAGCACCTTTTACATCCAACGAGTCAAAGAGAACAAAATCGTCACTTCCTGGTAAACTGGCATTAAATAGCCTATAGAAAACTAGGATAAGCTACTGAATATAATAATTTTTATATATGAAAAATTACTTGCCGCCTGTCATTGCTTTCGGAGGTGAATGCTGCTGTTTGGGAACACAGTCGTGTAAGACAATTATACAGAAATACTTTGATGACAGACTTTGCTCAGGAATTTCAGAACGCCCATAACAACATTTCAGATGCTGTGAACGAGATCGGTGCGCGGGTTAATTATTCCGTCTCATAGCGCAAAGTCACATGACTTTTTTAATGCTCTTGGAGGAATTTATTCGCATAATGCGTTTCCATCTCCTGTTATTCACATTAACTCTTTTTCGCACAAGTCAAAAACCACCTCAAGCGAGCGTAAAAACTTTTTTACGAATTAAGGGATTTTTATTTGAAATGTGGCATTTCCATCACTCGTTTCTCATGCGATACTTCAAAATGGCCTGCGTTAAGTGTTTCTTATGTTGTAAATTAAGCGTTTCTTATGTTGTAAACTGCTTGGTATTTTGGGGGAATCCGGGATACTTTTTTCTTGATTATTTGATGAAGAGACCGTTAAAAATAACATCATTTATTTGAAATAAGACATTTTTTTGTAACATTATACATATTTACTGTCACTTTTGCTGAATAAAAGTATTTATTATTTTGTTTTGCTTTAAATAGCTTTCGTGACTTCTCAGTTGTAGAGTATATTACTTGATTTACTTTTTTTACATTCAAATTTGGTTTTGTTGGGTCACTACTTGACGTCCAGTGTAAAATCAAAACCATTTGGGATCCTTTGCTCAAGTGCCTTTCCCCGTCTGCACTCCTCCATCTCTGTCGTTATATCTCTTCCCCTCTGCCCTCTCATCATCATCTGCACTTTCATCTTTTGCTCCAGTCTCTCTTAACTGTCAGTCATTTCTCCATTAGCCCCATCAAACCCGTGGTTTCCTCAGAGAGGAGTGTGTGAAGGGAGCCAAGGCAGTAAAAGATACTGCGTTGAAGTCCAGTAATGGGAGCTGAGAGGCTTTTAAAATCCCACATCTCCTGCACATACTAAATCTGCCTATCTCTGTCTTTCAAGAGCTTGTACTCAAACATGCACGTACATACACTTGATAACTACATGCTTGTGAAGTTTTGGCTCTGTTTTCTGGCATAAGCGTATAATTAAGTGAGTGTATCATTCGGTTAATCTTGATCGATATGTTGAGATTTCTTCTTGGCCTTCTATTTTATTTTATGCTTGCTCAGGAAATGTGTCTCACACGAGCTTGATTTATTATGCTTAGCTGACATTGTGGGGATTTTGTACTACATTTGTTTTATATTTCAACCATGAAAATGAAACCCTTATAGGCTTCCTAAGAAGCTGCGTATGAAGTGGTGTTTGTGGTAGTCGTCTGAAATAAAAAATACAACTGTTTCACATTTAAGTCGGTGTATATTTAATTATTGCATGTCTAATTTAACCAAGTTGAGTGGTTGATATAATTGTTTATGGTCAATATATTTACTTCTCTGCATTACTTCTGAGAAAACTGCTGTGATGTGGGTTTGGACTAATGTTTTGTCTCTCTTGGTTTTTCTTGTATTGTCTGTAGGTGGCAGCGTGGACCAAGTATTGGGTGGCTCTTTGTGGTACTCAGCTTTACTATTATACTGCCAAGTCCCTCAAGGCCACCGAGAGGAAGCATGTGAGTCTCTCCACACTATTACAGATACCAACACACAGTACTCTCACAAACTATATTGTTGCTTATTCTGGCAAAAAAAAAAAAAAAATTTTTAAGAAGCTTATAAAAGATTAGGCCTATTTGAGGACTATTAAGATTGATATTTTATGACTAAGCAATTGTTATTATAATAACAGTAGTCTAATGTGATTTTTTTATTTTAATTAATATAATAACTATTATTATTATTAGAAAAAAACATTTATATTTCAAAATAAATATACACTACCCTTCAAAACTGTTTCAGTGAGGCAAGAGTTTTAATGTTTTTGAAAGAAGTCTCATGCTCATCAAAGCTGCATTTATTTGATCAAAACTACAGTAAAAACTGAAATATCATTACAATTTAAAATAACAGTTTTCGTTTTGAATATATTTTAAAATGTAATTTATTCCTGTGATGCAAAGCTGAATTTTCAGCATCATTACTCCAGTCATATGATCCTTCAGAAATCATCCTAATATGTGTATTTGATGCTCAAGAAATGTATTATTATTATTAATTATTTTAAAACAGTTGTGCTGCTTAATATTTTTGAAATCGTGATTTTTTTTTCTTTGATCAATCGAAAGTTCAAATGAATGGCAATTCAAACTTTTATATATGCATTTATCATCACACTTGATCAATTTATTATGTCCCTGCTAAATAAAAAATCTATATATTTTTATCTTTATTTCAAGAAAAAAAATGTTTGCACTACTTTTTCTATTCTTTTTTTAGTCAGTTTTATGTAATACAGTAAAAAAAAACAACACTTAGATTCTTCTGAGAATCAATATTATAAAAAAAGGTAACGATGTAAAAAGTGGTGTTCCTAACATACATCTTTTCTTAGGCGCACGTTGGACTAATAAAACCCAGAGTGCCTCATTCCCACGTTTCGTAGTGGTTCGTCTGTGAGATTTGAACTTGCTGGTTTTTAGAGAACAGTATGCTTTGTACAGTCCACGGGTGGTCCATCTGAAGCTGATGAAATGATGACACTCTTCACGTGAGAGGAAGAGAGCATCACTGTGTCCTGCAGCCCGATGCGTCATCACATAATCACTGATGGGAGAATGCTCATTCTAATACCGTCCAGCAGGAGAGTTTGGGAGACACAGGGATCCTGTGAGCCAGGAACAGTTACGCTGAATGGACTCAATCAGACAGAAAGCCATGGGTGGCGTTTGTAGAGATGTAATGCTGTCCTGGAGATGTAGAGAAGGGAGGAAGATTTGTTGGAGCCAGCAAGGATGCTAACCACAGCATGCCGGATGGCTGATTAATCAGGGTTTAGTGCTGAAGGAGGGCATCTGTTCGCAGTCATTAGATAATGAGATGCAGGACATCATCAGCTATCACACATTATCAGTGTTAATGAGACGCACATGTCACTATCCAATACACATATACACTACGGCTGCATTTACACCGCATAGTTCAAGTGACCCAATTCCGATTTGTTTTCCTCCGGTGTGGCACAGATCGGATATGGCCCACGACCGTGTAAAGGAAAAAGTCACATGAATTCTGATATTCTTCGATCGGTTTCAGGCCTCATTCATACGTGGAAATGAATCGGATATGTGCATTTGCGCCTGCCGTGTAAGCGGTCAGATCGAATATTCCCCTTCAAATGCGACTCCTACGTCATCGAAAAGCTAACAAAAAACAAAGCAGTTCAGAATAATATTTTCTATATTTTATACAATCACACCAGCTTGATTAAATCGTTTAGCGCATCATATCATCAGCTACTAAATTCAAATCTGCGTTCGCTGACTGGCGCTGAGCCAGATACAGACGCGTTTTTACAGCGCTGCGTGTTATAACCAATCACACACGATTCTGCTGAGCTTATGAATGCAATGACCAATCAGAGACGTTCAGATGAATCATCGCTAAAATGCTGGTGTTTTCTTTACTCGCTTGCAGCAGACTGAATATCTCTTTCTGGCGAATTCTCTCATTAGAAACAACAAAGTGCAGATGTGTGTATGAATCTAAGTAAGATATTCATTTCACAGTGTAAACCGCTTCAGTGATTTAAATGGGAGTTTTTGAGAGTGCTTGAACTAGACTTCCTTTGATAATGTAAATGTTCTTTACTCTCTATGTGTACAATGATGTGTAAGTACAATGTTAATTCACATATATATTAAAACTATGTACAATGAATTCACATTAAATACATAAAGACCATCAGTCGACTATGTAATGGCATGACGCCCATACTTGCTTACGCTGACACTTGTGATACACGTGTGTTCAGGATTGTGCTCAAGATCTTGTGGATATACTTATATAAAACCATTCAATTGAGGTTCATTTTTCATAGTAATAATATCTGTTGTTATTTTAAAATATAATAATATTTAAAATAAAAACCCAGTAATTTTTTTTAGTTATTTTATTTTCAGTAGTTATAAATAATAATTAAAAAAATTAAAAAATAAAAAATTTTCAGTAATACTTAAATAATTATTAATATATTTTATTATTTTAATTAATAATAATTAAATATAAATAAATTTTTTTACAAATTGGTATTTATTAAAATGTAAAAAAAATATTTTAAGTGTTTATTAAAACACAAAAATAGTATTAGACACTTTTTAATGTTTTGACTGTAATTCTCATTTTTAATAATAATAATAGCTGTAGTATTTCAAGTTAAATTAATATCTATATAAATTATTAATTTGTAATTAAAATATATATTAAAAACGATTAGAAGCTTTTTAATATTTTAACTGCAATGTTCAGCTTTTAATACAAATAATTATAACAGTATTTCAAATTAATTTAATACATTTCTGTACAAATTGCAAGGCAATTAATATGATTTTTTAATTAAAATGTTATATCGAATTAAAACTATAATAATAATCCAAAAGCATTTACATTTTTTGACTATTTTTCACAGTTCAAGTCTACCGCCAGCAAAAGTGTTTCTGTTTTGGGCCTAATGGCCATGATGGCAGACGACCCGGAGCATCCCGACGTCTTCCTGCTGACCGACTCGGAGCATGGTGAGACAGCCAATCACAAGCCTTGTACTCGGACAGCAACCAATCACAAGTTTTGATCAGACATGACCTATCACCTGAAATAAAGCCTGTTACAAAACATCTGCTCAGTCGATACTGAGAATTAGTTTATGATAATATGCAATTTTCTGCAATTATGTTTTTGTGTGTGTGCCATCAGGAAACTCCTATAAGTTCCAGGCAGGGAACAGAATGAACGCTCTGCTGTGGTTCAAACACTTAAGTGCAGCTTGTCAAAGCAACAGGCAACCGGTGAGTGCGTGTGTGTGTGCGCGTGTTTGTGTGTTGATTTATTCAGCTCAGAGCATTTTTATCTCTGTGTTCTTTGTAGAAAAAAATGCACCATATAAGCCATTCAGTGCCCTTCGGTGTGCACTTAATGTTCAGAGCGTTTCCATGCGAAGGCTAAGCTAAATTGTAGATGTGAATTGCTCCTTGGGAGATGCTATTGTGTTGAAATCGTTTGGGTTCAATAAATGTGGGAACATTTTGCTCTACCCTTCGGTTTTGAAGCAGCAAATCACTCACTGTTTCAGTGGGATTTATTAAATTAAAAGCATTTCACATAATGGCGCTTTGAAACCTGTTTCCAAGTTCATGGGTCAGACTGACTTATAAAACCATGTTCCATCAGCAGGTGTTTAGGTCTTCATTAAACTGAGTGATGCCACTGCCCTCTAGTGCTTGAATTTTACTAGAAACTTCCTTCAAGTGCAGTGTTGGAGAAGCTTGTTTGAAATGAGCTATTCACTATTTACAAGGGTTAAAATACAATCAAGCTGCTCTTTTATAAAAAGATGTTAACTACATTGCAAGCTAGAACTACAGGAATTATTATGGCTTTTTTTAAATATGAGCCTGTGTGTGCGTGTGTGTGCGTGCGTGCGTGTGTGCGTGTGTGTGTGTGTGTGAGAGATTTATTTATTTATGAATAATGAATTAATTTTGAAGTACTAAATTAAACTTAAATGTCCCCTGAAATGCTTTGAAACACACAGCGTTATTCTGTGTTGACGTCATTTTAACGGAAACAGGAAGACATATCAGACATATCAAGCAGCCCCCACCCCTTTTTAAAATAGCCAATAGCATTCTTCTATAATCACAGCTTTGGCTAAAGCTGTTCAGAGCCGTTGAGCTCTGTAAAGCCGCATTTGACAGGGTATGACAGCCACAGTCTCATCCATATTGCTATAAAATATAGCATTCAGTGAAGAGCGTGCCATTCACCGTACAGAAAATACTGATTCTGTGAGCAAGTGACCTATTTCAGCCGCGGCTTCAGCATCTATTTATAGTGTAGGGGGCGGGCGCTTCGAATTCTAGAGAGCATTTGATTGGACAGAAAGTTTGATGAGAAGATGAAATACGATGTGAAGTCAAAAAATAAATAAATGTTGAGCCGTTTTGGCGGAAGTGATGAACTACAAGCTTTGAATGCTTATATCTTCTAAATGCAAATGTTGTCACTGTTTTGGAGCACACTGGCGTACAGATAACCTGAAGACTAACATAGTGATACTAACACCCAAAAAACTTCGATTTTGATTTCATGGGACCTTTAAACTAATTTACTACAATGAATACAACATAAATAATAACATAAAATATAATAAATAAATAAAATGAAGATATAAATATTGTGTGAAATATTATTACAAAATAACTTTCTATTTTAAAGTTTTTTTAAATGTAATTTATTGATGCGATGCAAAGCTGAATTTTCAGCATCATTCTTACAGGCTGATTTGCAAGAAACATATATTATTTGTATTAATGTTGAAAACAGTTGTGCTGTTTAATAGTTTTGTGGAAATAGTGATAAAAAAAAATTCCAGGATATTTTGATGAAGAGAAAGTATTTATTTGAAAGAGATCTTTATATAAATCTTTCATTTTTAATTATATTAATACATGTTATACATTTGCAGACACTAGTTGGTGCATATTTTGATTGCACTCAAATACTTATAATTGGTTATAATTATAAACATTGCATTTTTTTTAATTTGTAAGATATTTCAAGCCTTTGGACTTTTGCTGGAATAGACATTTAATGAAAGGACCTCATGGATTACAGTATTCACCATCTCAACTAGAATAGAATAGGCTAGTAGATATCAGTACAGGATCTTGTGAAATCATGCATATCACTTTCAGATTTTCTCATTGTCACTTTCTCGTTTTCCATTTCAGGTCCCAGCGAATCTAATGTCCTTCGAATGAGTGGGACCAGGGCGAATCAAACACATGGGGAGCGCTCATGAGCGGCTGGATGACAGGAGAGCAGAGGAATATGAAGATCGCTGGGGAAGGAGAAGAGGCCAGAGACAAATAAAAGAGCAAATGACTTGAGCTTTGTGTGCGTTGGAGCTTTTCCACTGCCATCACCCAGCCTGAACCCCCCTCAGCAAACTCCTCGAGCACCACTGTCTTAACAAGCAGAGTGTGTGTGTGTGTGTGTGTGTGTGTGTGTGTGTGTGTGTGTGTGTGAGTGTGTGTGTGTGTGTGTGTGTAGTGTGAGAGAGCGATGCGATGCCCCCAGCAGCAACGGTGCCCCCTCCGCTGGTTTGACCTGAAAGGACCCGATTCCTTCTTCCTTTTACATTAATTTACACTTCCTGCATCTTCCAGCTGATTCCCAGAAAGCGAGGAACTTGGATTCTTCTTGGGCTCTTCTTGAAGGACTCTTCATGGAGTTTGTTTACACCTTCTTTACCTTGTTTGTTGTTTGAGTTTTATGGTTGTAAATCTAATCAGTGCTCCTCCTCCTTTAACCAAACACACCCAGGAAACTCTCCGGCTCTACACAAGACATTGATTGCGTCTTCACACACTTGAGTTAGGCTAATGCAAGCATGACACAAGATTTTCCACAAACCGGTTCAGCTGCAACAAATGGAAGTCCCTCATTTATTAAAACGCAACCAGAAAGGGCTCCGATACTCGACGAATTCCAGATGAAGAGAAACTCTTTATCTTCTGAATGTTTCTATTCAACTTCTGTGCTCTTTTATGGATTCTCCTACCTTCTTTTTTAGCTCATATCAACACACACACACACACATGTTTGTTTTGCTTGAAGGCACCCAAGATGTTCAAAACTAGTGTGTAGGAGGAAAAGATTGAGAATGGAAGAGCTCATCAAACAGGAACAACAAGATGTTTGAAGCCACTCCTTTATGGTAAGACTCGTACAGCTTCAAAACATCTGCAATAAGCACACCGGTTTACACAGGTTCAGTCAAACAGTAAAAGCATCGTTTGTTGGCTTTTTGAGTCGTTTATGAGGACACACCTACGTAAACACACTTTTCAAGCTGTGAATGTTAGTAGGCGCAGATGTCAGTTGGTTTACATCCTCAAACTTGTATTTAGTCTCATTATATTTAGTTTTTTTTCCAGTGGAATAGTGTGAACGGTGGGAATCGGAGCAGGAGATAAGGCACTGCTTGTGTTTTGTCTGCATCAATGGCCCACTGCTATTTGTTTGTCTTTTGCTTTAATGTGGTTTTATTTGATTGTTTTATTTCAGTATTACTGGGATAGTTGCACATGTCTAGGCTATTTTAATTGTCTGTTACATTAACACGTTATGTATGTTTTTGTCGTTTTCATTTTGAAAGTAACGCCACCTCGACTTGACTTCTCGTTGAGCCCCATAACATTTTCTGTTTGCTCATTTAGAGAACAGCTTTATCACTTTCTATTGGGAACAAGAGATGTTGTCTTTTAAGCTCAGAACTAACGATTAGCGTTCTGAGGCGTAACGGAGCAGGGGGCCTTATCCCGCCGGACCAGGATGTCTCAAGACGTTCGATTAAATGGGTCCATCTTTCGATTTCACTTGATCCTCCTGTTCTTCTGTATTTCACGGACCAGTGTGTCTTTCCAGGCTCAGCTCTACTGTTCTAAAGTCGTTTTTCAAATGGGAAGATCTTGGGTAATAAAGGACATGAATCCAACTTTGCTTGGATGATGATTGCAAGAAACTTCTTCCAGAGTGTCGATGTGCTGCAATGTTTTTATTTGACCGACAATAATAAACCAAATTGACATGAATAAACGGTAATGGAGGAGTTGGCAACTGGTTTATACTCGGCCAGACTTCAATAACAAGTTATCGCTATTTCCTTTGTGGTGTTTTTTGTGTGGGATTTGAGTGGAGATGATTGGATACTGAGGGAGAGGATGGGGAACTGGCCATCTTGCATTGCTTGTCTCCTTAAAACAATATTTTTGTAAGGTATCTTTGACCTAAAAGGGAGGATTTTATAGGAAACGGGGCGTCCAGCACAGGCAATATTGAGACATTTGAGAAATGCTGGTTATGACAGGTTAGCTGATGTGGGGTAGTTTTTGTTTACATGCGTTTGTATTGTTCTGAGCCTTTAATATCAGGTATTAGCACTTTGGGTTGTAAAAAAGCCAAATGAAGCTCTGCCACATAAATGATGAGGGGAAAAATCTATGGGAGTCAATCAGCAAAAAGAGACACTCGAAACGCTGTCGACGAAGTGTTTACATGATAAATGAACATGAATGTTATTTTGGTTCAAGCTGTGAAAGTACCGTGAGGCTAGATTTGAGCTGTTGTGAAAGCACAGGCAGAGAAGTTTCAGAAGATCTTGCCCAACCACATGAACTCGGCACCAAGAGTTAAAGGAGAAAGGTGTTGAAATGGGAATTTTTCTTAATAAACGTAGGGGAACATCACGCCAGACATTTTACTGAAATGAGTTCTGCATCTTGGCAAGTCTCCAGCCTTTTCCAACGGGGACTTGGACCAAAGTAAATTATGATACTGTTGGTTCTGTGGCATTTTCTAGTTTTTTTTTTTTCTCTAAACGTTCGGATGAGGGTTGACGTTATGAAATAGTTCGAGCAAAAAACTGTGTATGGTTAATAAATGGAGACAGAAGAACGGTGGGAAATGTGATTAAGCTGCTTCTGTTATCCAATACATTTTTGGACCTTTTCTGTATTGTTTTTGTTCCAGTTGTTTATTTCACACTACATCTCTTTCTCTCTCTTTTGAACAATAATGAAATTGTCCATGACATTTATTTCATGGATGTTTTCCCCCTAACTACAGTAATGATAAATGTTATTTTTGTTGTTGCTGGTTTGTCTTTTTTCCTTTACAGTTAGTGTTATGTCTTTTCAGTGAGATTATCTATATCTCCAACATACTTTGTACTATTCGATTTCACTGTCTTTATATGTACAATGCATATGATATCATGCACACACATGATATTGACAGATGGACTGCTCATCTTCCATGCCGCTTTCTTTAGCTGTTTGAACTTTACCGCATCACTTGTTTTATGTGGTGGTGTATTACAACAGACTGATACAGATTTGTAGTGAGTTGTTTAAGAAATGAATTTGCTGTGTGTGTGTGTGTGTGTGTGTGCGCGTGCGTGTTTCACTCTGTGCCATCCTGTGTCACCTGCTCCCACCCACCTTATAACCTCTGTCTGACCCCACACTGGCTGGGACCCATGACCCAGGGTAGCGCTGTGACCTTTGACCTGAGAGATGTGCTCCTGGGTTACAGACAGGACAAAACTAATAAACACTTTTGGTTGTTTGTTTTTTAATCCAGTGGTCCCTGTGTCATCTTTTGGCTAAGGATGTGGCTTTGTTCAGAATTGCATATGAATGAAATTACAGCAAGGCACTCAAAAAGTAATTATCATGACTTGTAATATATCTTTGATCAGTAAATTTTTTTTTTTTTTCATGGAACACTGAGGTCATGTGACAGCAATGTACCATATAACTAATATGTATTGTTGCACAGTGTATATACTACAAGCAATATGCTATATTTGATTCTGAACATCTGTGTGTTTCACTAGTCTAAACTAGTGAAACAACTCTGTAGTCTATACTGTTAAAGTAAAATAAGTGATTCTTTATATATCTCTACAGGTGTGCTGCACCATTCTCAAATGTGTGATCCTTTGTCTTGGTATTTTTAGCTGCATTTACAGTGTACAGCTCAAGGTTCAAGGTTTCTTTATTCGTCACATAATAAATTATACAGGGTATAATCAGAAGTGAAATGTAAATCAAATCAGGTCCGCTCAGTGGACAGTGCAAAATAATAAAAATAAAATTAAATAAAAGTAACACAACACAAGAGCATATAGATATATATAGGTAAAAAAAATAGAAATAAAGAGTAAAATGTGCAATAGAATAAAAAGCAAAACAAATAAGATGTGCAAAAACAGAATATACATAGGGATACATCCCTATGTATATTCTTTGAGCCTATACATAGGCTCAAAGAATATACATAGGGAGGTGGAGGAGGACAGAATGTTTTTGATATCCTTTGGTGTGAAAAAGCTACATTTTACTCAAAAAGGGCTTCACTAGATAGGTTTTGTTTTGCAGTAAACACAAAAGGACTGTTGCTACTATTCCCCAGGCTAATGGCAGAGGGTGGTGACTACTACTATCAAGCTCTAAGAAGGACAACACAGAGTCTGGAAGTCATGAGAGTTTATTGTGAGGAATCGACAAAGTAATCATTCACTAAATATTTTTTTTATGTTATGTTCTGGCTTGACGATTCAATTTAGCTTTGTTACATTTCAGACAATTAGACATGGAGAAAGAAATAAATGGTTTGGAAGAGCATGACTCACAAGGATGAGTAATTGATGACAGATTTGTTTTTGAATAAAGAAGGATTAGTGATAGTTCATGCAAAAATGTATTTCCTGTCGTCATTTACTCACCCTCAAGTTGTTCTAAACCTGTATTAACTTATTTCTTCTGCTAAACAAAAATATTTTTGAATAATGCTTTGTATCCAAACAGTTGCTGGTAGCTGGTTAACCTTACAGTAGTACTCAACACTGATTACTGTCAGACTTTCAAAAACCTTCACTTCAATTAAGATTATGAACAATTAATTTTAAAGCACAGCCATACAAAACGTACTCGGTTACTATCGTAACCTCAGTTCCCTGAGATATGGGAACGAGTACTGCGTCGGAGACGCTGTATGGGAAAAACTCTTTTTTCCTCTCCAACTGAAGCCTATTTCAATCACGCAGTTATAACTGCACGTCGATTGGTTCGTGTTGGATTAAAAAAAACGAACCAATGCACGACGGTGGCACGCGAGCCAATGGCTATGCAGCCCGCCAAAATAGGAGGGGCGTCTGGCTATATAATCAGCTGCTCTGCCACCACAAATCAGATTTCTTCGAAGGAAGCAGCCGAGGCGTGCAGCTCATAGCACGGCCAGGACCGCAGTACTCGTTCCCATATCTCAGGGAACCGAGGTTTCGATAGTAACTGAGTACGTTCCCTTTCGATATTTAACTCGTACTGCGTCGGAGATGCTGTATGGAAACCAGTCCAATCACGCCGTGCTAAGACGTGGAATGACTCGAAACCAAGACTCACGTGGGATTAGACCCAGCGGAATCAATAGAATACACCAAGCACAGGGTGAGCCATGAGGGTCATCCGTAGCCTGGGTGTCGTCCCGTAAGTGATACCTGGCATCCATATAGTATGGACAGACCAAGCACAGGAGGGGCTTGAACAATGTTGGTCAAGTGAACCCATAAGATAGCTACTTAAACAGAAAGGACTCTGGCCTGTGGACGGCGAAGACCAGCCGGCCGCCTCACAAATGTCTGAAATGGACACCCCGCTTGCCCAGGAAGAGGCGATGCCTCTGGTGGAATGGGCTCTGACTCCGATGGGGCACTGCAACCCCGAGGAGGAGTATGCTAAAGAGATAGCATCCACTAACCACCTAGAAATTCTCTGCTTCGTAACAGGGACACCTTTAGCGTGGTTACCGAAGCCAATAAAAAGCTGTTCTGACTTTCTGTACGAGGCAGAATGCTTAATGTATACTTTCAGGGCCCTGACTGGGCAGAGCAGGGATTCCTGGCTGCCCGTCGGGGGGGGGAGTGCAATGACCTAGGCTTTGAACAGAGTTGAGAGCACCTTAGGTACCTAACCCAGCCTTGGTTTCAGGACGACCTTGGAGTCGTTAGGCCCGAATTCCAGGCAAGCAGGGTTGACAGAGAAGGCCTGCAGGTCTCCTACTCGCTTGACCGACGCCAGTGTTAACAGCAGGGCAGTTTTCAACGAGAGTGCTCTGAGGCTCGAGGATTGCAATGGTTCAAACGGGGGCCCCTTCAGGGCCCTTAGTACGGTTGGTAAATCCCAAGGTGGAACTGTACGAGGACGCAGAGGATTCATTATCCTGGCGCCTCGTAAAAATGTAATTACCGCACTATCTCTGCCCACCGATCGGCCAGCAATAGGGGCATGGAAAGCCGCTATGGCTGCCGCGTAAACTTTGATGGCGGATGAGGAACGCTGTTTATCCAGCATCTCCTGCAGAAATGAAAGAACCACTGACACATCGGAGGTGATCGGATCTAATTCGCGGTCTTGGCACCAAGCCGAGAAAATGGACCATTTCAGAGCATAGAAGCGTCTAGTAGATGGGGCTTTAGCTTCTGCCATAGTGTTTAGGATACGCTCTGGGAGGACGAAAGATTCCCGTCGAGCGGCCACACATGCAGGGCCCATAACTCGGGCCGTGGATGCCATATCGTGCTGTTCGCTTGAGAGAGGAGGTCCCGTCTCAAGGGGATTGGCCACGGGGCTGCTTTCAGCAGCTGGAATAACTCTGACACCCACGGTTGGTTCCTCCAAAGGGGGGCTATTAGAATAAGCTTGTGCCGTTGTTCCCTGACTCCCCTGAGTACCTGCGGTAGCAGAGAGACTGGAGGGAAAGCATAGTGCGGAAGGCTGGGACATTTGTGGGCCAGGGCATCCGTGCACTTTGTAAAAAAGATTGGGCAGTGAGAGTTGTCTTCGGAGGCGAAGAGGTCTACTCGAGCTCTGCCAAAGACTTCCCAGTTTTTCTGAACCACGTCCATTCCTCTGAAGAGACATTGTTCCTCGACAACATGTCTGCTCCTTGGTTCATTTTGCCCGGCACATGCATCGCCTTCAGTGAGCGCAGATTGGTCTAAGCCCACACAAGAAGGTCGTTCACCAGCGTGCACAGTCGCTTCGAGATGAGGCCGCCCTGGTGATATATGTATGACACCACAGACTTGCTCTCTGAACGTACTAGCACACGGTGTCCCCATATGTCCGGCAGGAAGAATTGACAGGCCTGACACACTGCTAGCATTTCAAGGCAGTTGATGTGCAGGCCCGACTCCTCTTCGGACCAAAGACCGAAGGTCGGTTTGCCATCGCACAGTGCTCCCCAACCTTTGTTGGAAGCGTCTGTCGTGACAACCTTCCTTCTGTGCGCCGTGTCTAAGATCACGCCCTGCTTTAGCCAGAAGAGGTCCCTCCAACGGGCCAGGGCTGATACACAGGCCTGAGTCACCGTTAGGCGGTGGCGTCTGTGACGCCAAGCCGTGGGTGTAACCCTCTGCTTCAGCCAGAACTGGATGGGTCGCATGTGAAGCAGACCCAACTGAAGTATCAGTGAAGCCGCTGCCATAAGGTCCAGCATTTTCTGGAAAGCTTTGAGCAGACGGGCGGTGCCTTTACTGAAGGAAGCCGCGTGGTCATAACTGAGTCGATAACTGTGCCCAGGAACGAAACTCGTTGGCTGGGTAACAGTATGCTCTTGGCAAAATTGACCCTGAGCCCTAGCAATCTAAGTGGCTGAGGAGAAGGGTCTTGTGCGATGTCGAAACCGCCTCTGACTGGGCCAGAATGAGCCAGTCGTCGAGGTAGTGGAGTATCCGGATTCCCATCTGTTGCAGAGATAAGGAACGATTTCTATGGCTCCTTTTCTCCTAGCAGATTCATCACCTCCGCAGAAACGCGGTGGTCTTCGAGCGAATTGGAGTATAACCTCGTCTTACTTTAGCCATTACCCATTCTGAAACACTGGGGATGGCCTGCCAGGCCTCGGCCCGCATAATAAGGGGTTGAAACAGCTTTAAAGACTGGCTGCATAAGGGCAGGACGCTTTTGGTAGGCAAAAAAGGACATTTGCTCTCTTTTTGAAAATGTATGCGTTTTATTTTGTCCGCTATCACAGCAGTCGGACACCGCTGTGGGGTGGCTTTGGTGGCGCGTAGAGCCAGGCCTATCGCGCTCCTCAGATCCCTGAGTGAAGCTCCAGAGGGTGGGGTCAGTCACAGAGCCCGCTAACTCTTCCGCGTCTGAAGCCGCCAGAGAAAGGCTGTCATTCAACTCGCCGTCACTTGCGCCGAACGAAATAATGTCACTTGCAGCCGCGGAGGGACGCTGATCGTGTTGCGCAAAACGGATGGGCGAAGGCTCTCTTTGTGGTGATGGCAAGGCACGCGGGCATTGAGCCGATGTGAGCTCGCTAAACACCGGCTGCTCAACTCCTCTGCCCTGCTGTTTTTTCCTCACAGGTCCCTGGGAGGAAGAAAACGAGAGGGTGCGAGGGGCGGAGTCGCTCTCTGAAAAGAAAGCTATCCGCGAACGCAGAGAGGCAAGACCGAAGCACTCGCACTGCGAGCATTTCCCCAAGCATTACACACTCAGCGTGAGTGTCATCACCATGCAGGGAATCTTACAATGACGGCGCGGCATTTGCAACAACACTGCGATGAAATTTGCTCTTTTAGTAAGGCTTGTTTAGATCTCACCAGATTGCGGCAGAAATGACCGAATCTGCGAGATGGTCGCTGCAAGAGTTCCAATCCAGCTGCTGAGGTGCTTCAACGGCGGATCCCGGCGTCTTCGTCACTGAAGAGAAGAAATCTGATTTGCGGTGGCAGAGCAGCTGATTATATAGCCAGACGCCCCTCCTGTTTTGGCGGGCTGCATAGCCATTGGCTCGCGCTCCACCGCTGTGCATTGGTTCTTTTTTAATCCTACACGAACCAATCCACGTGCAGTTATAACTGCGTTATTTAAATAGGCTTCAGTTGAAGAGGAAAAATGTGTTTTTCCCATACAGCGTCTCCGAAGTAGTACAAGTGAAATATCGAAAGGGAACAGACTTTAGCACCTATTTTTACTTTGAGGTCACTCTGAGCTTAAACACAGATTATAATTAATATATATATATATATATATATAGTTCATATTAAAAAATAAATACATAAATGGATAAGACATACACATAAACACAAATAGGAAATAAGACAGTTATTGAATAAGCGAGTGTGTCGATTTTGTGCGAAATTTGTGACATTTGAAACATCTCTACCGGAATTCTTACAGGGGAAAAACGTCGCACGATGCCTATAGTTGTAATTGGCATTATTTTGAATTCTCCTTTATGCCCCACACGCATGAACATTAGCAGACCGTGTTCACTT
The DNA here is from genome assembly GCA_027422405.1 of Ptychobarbus kaznakovi. Classification (NCBI taxonomy): domain Eukaryota; kingdom Metazoa; phylum Chordata; class Actinopteri; order Cypriniformes; family Cyprinidae; genus Ptychobarbus; species Ptychobarbus kaznakovi. The sequence continues at coordinate 32,757,159 of CM049794.1, forward strand.
TAAGACACGGAGGGTTTGCTGGTGTGTGTGTGTTCGCGCAGTCAGGAAGAGCCACGGAGAATCAGACACAAACACAGCCAGCAGCAGCAATGAATGGAGCATGACCCACAAGCTGCTGGATATTGACGATAAACGTATCTTGAACGCGTTGGGGTTTTTCTGTTGAAATGTTTCGTTAGTAGCGCAAGGGTGAGTTGATGCATTTAAATGTCACTGTTTCACTGTTAACGTTAGCCTGTTAGCCGTGTGGATATGCTGTGACTAAAACTAGGACTTCAACTCACGAACAGCTACTGAAGACACTCATATATAGAGGTACACCTACGGTGAGCTCAGAACTGTGTCGATGGATTATATCTTCGGTTATTTTATCGCTATAATATGAAGAAAACGAGGGAATTATGAGCTAACGTTAGCTGGGTAACGTTAACCGTGGTTAACGTTAGCACTCTCGCTCCTAAATTAACTTATAATGGCGTGAGAGCTTAATTTAACACACTTTCACTATTCATTTTTAGTTGCTAAACAAACTCTTTTTATGTCAATCGGTTACTTATATTTGTATAAATGTAATAAAAGTCAGCATTAGGTGTGTTTAGACGCTTGACAGCAGCGGTCCTTGTCAGTCGAGCGGCGCCTTACGCCAAAAGCTGGTGTATTTGCATGTATAACTTAAAGCTGTTTGTGTAGTAGGTGTGTTAGCGTGTAGCGGGAGTTCATATAAATGGCTGATTGTGTGTCATTAGTGCCTGCGTGGCCAGGATGTGCTGCAGGCGGTCCACCCAACCTCATGATGAATGTGCACTTGCTCACCTGCCTGTGTCTGATGAGGAGAGACATGTCTTCAGACCGATCACTTGAGTAAAGGCCAAACAGTGCAGAGATTTGGGCTGGTGTGTGAACCAGAGCTTCTTGCATGGATAGTACACATTATGTGTGTGGCTGTTCTTCTCTGTTAGAGGTACATGTGAGAACATATCCAGTGTTAGCGAGATGGGTGTTGTCAAGAAGACCAATGTGCTCCTCACGGGAGACTTGTGAGATCTCTGGAGTCCTGTGCTTCTAGACGAGTCTGGACCACTGCATTGACCCTTTTCTTATTTCAGGGTTTTAAGAAGAGGAAATCATCATAGTTTGGTGAACGGAAGCTACTACAGCGGATATCATTTTTACATTCCATTTACTCCAATAGCAAAATAAAAGGGGGGGGGGGAGACAAGATAGTGTTTCTAAGACTTTCTAAAAGAGGACAAATCTGAGGGAGATTTATTACAGTTGTCAGAAAAGAGAAGGGTTTTGCGGTCACTCCCTCATGTTAGAAACACTCACGCAGCAGAGTTAACTACTTTACTGCAATTTAATGCAGAGGTAATATAATACAAAGTATATTATTATTATAAATTTAGATTATAAAAAACAGCTAAAATGTGGAGCTGTAGGGACACATCACATTCTGTGGAAAGGATCCATAAATAAAAAAATAAAAATATATATAGCATTAATTTTATTTATTTATTAAGCAATATCACAACATCGGTTACATAAACTACTGTTCAAATTTTTGGATTCAGTACATTAAGAAATTCATATTTTATTCAGCAAGAAACATATAATTGACCAAAAATAAATAAATATATTAAATAACTGTAAACTTTTCAGTGTTACAAAATTTCTATTGAAAATTCAGTTCTTTTGCATTTTCTATTTATCGAGCAATCTATAATCAATGTGTGACGGGTTCAGTAAAAACATAAGCAACACCACTGATTTCAGCTTTGATAATAATAATAATAAATACTTTAGAATAAGAATATCTTGAGTAGCAAATCATCAAAATGATTTCTTAAAGATCATGTGACTCTGAAGACTGGAGTAATGATACTTAAAAATGCAGCTTTGCATCACAGGAATACATTGCATTGTAAAATATATTCAAATAGAAACAGTTGTTTGAAATTGTAAAAATATTATTGTTTTACTCTACATTTGATCAAATAAATGCAGCCTTGGCGAGCAAAAGAGACCAATCTTTTGAACACTCGGATTTCACGTCTCTCCGCTCACATATACTCTGGTCCAGAACACTAGTGAAATGTTCATTTGGACTAAATATCGGCACTCTTGGAATACCGCTTGACCAAACCAATTCGAGAAGCCAAACTGCAATAATAGCTGGAAGTTATACAGCTATAATGAAACTCCATGACAGATACCTTGACCTTGGCGGCGTATTTAAATAACCAGAATTCACGACAACAAAATTCAGTGCATCACACAAAACCCATTTATATGTTTACAATGTATAAAAGTGTATGCACATAAGATTTAGTGGAAACTCTCAAACTGACTCCATAACATCCTTATTATTGAGCCCTGGATGAGCACTTGCCATGTGACTCCAGTCTAAAGAAATTTCTATTTTTGCTCTTCACAAAGGCACCAGAGAGTATCAATGCAGATCAATATAGCATTAGAAAAAAACATTGCATTGTGATTTTTGTCTCATGTAATGTTCCATAATCAAAGCAATGTGTTTTGTGGATGTCTGCCAAAAGTCTGCCTTTATTCTGTTGTCATGAGTGGGCTGATTCCACATACTAGATATAAGAGAGCAGAGCACAGTAGTAAACGTGTATGTGTGTTTAGTAGAAGTCTTTGGTGTGGCAGCGCTCTCAGACCCAGATAAGCCCCAGGCTGAGATCAGGAAGTGTTGAGAGAGTGTTGCTCTGTGTTAGCAGGGCTCAGCACTGCAGTCTGTTTGAGCCGAGATTCTGCTGCTTCTGCTTGGGCGGCTCTTTTACTTTAATGTTGACTCTGAGATGCTTGAGGAATGTTGCATGTGATTGAGGCGATGCATATTGATTGCTGGCATTTGTTGAGATTTTGTTGAGTTTGTCCTTTTGTGATCAGTGGAGCTAAAGGTTTTGAAGTTTGCTATATTTGGGTGTATGTCTGAATAAATCTTTAATTTATACTGAAATGTAATCATGGCCTCTGTTTGATGTTATAAGATGGTGTTAGTCTAAGATGTCCTTGAATGTGAGCCATTTAGAGTAAAATTCATCAATTTTATTTATTTATTAATTATTTTATGCTTTTAGCAAGGATGCATTAAATTGCGACAGTAAAAACATTACCAAAATAAAGCATCACAAAATTCAGCTTTGCCATCACAGGAATAAATTCTACTTTAAAATATATTAAAATAGAATAGTTATTTTATGTATTAATAATAATATTTAATATTATTACTATTAAAGTTATTTACTGTATTTTTGATCAAATTAATTAATAGATAAAAAAATGTAAATGTGTCAAGTTCTTAAATTATTTTTTTAAACAAAATATTTTTTAAAACAAATATTGTTTTTGGGAAGTCTTCACCACATTGCATTATTTGTAATATTTTCAAATATAAATGATCTGTCAAACGGTTTTGTTAAAATATTTTCTTAAAAAATAATGATTATGCATAATAATTGCCTATGCCTACTTATTTGTTTATGCCTATTTAATAAGGTTTAAGAATCTCATTCTTTTAATGCGTTTTCGTTATGATATCAGGACAGCTTTATCACCCTGATGTTTTTGAATCCCAGAAAAAAAATATCAAAAGGACATTTTAATCCAGATGTTAAAAACATGCTCATTTCAGAAGAGATGTATGTATTTTGAATGTGTTTTTGAATAAACAAATAGATCTAGAATGCTTTCACCCACCTGGAATTATTGATGTGACAGAAGCTTTGTATTCTTATTGTCTTTTTTCTACTTTAGGGAGTTCAAGATTGTGCTCCGAGGTGCCACAGAAACCAGACTCACCCAGACAGTAACAGACCAGAGACACACCTGAGCAGACAGGTGGCCGCCCCACCCTCCACACAACACCAGGCTGGACTCCAAATCATATATTAGGAGGATTTGAGTTGGCGTGTGCGAGAGATTGTCACGTTAAACACAAGCGGCACGAACGTAGACACAACCAACGCTGAGGAACATAACTGAGGAAGCTCTCCTGCCATCAGTGAGTGCTCTTATGTGAAGTGCTCTGATTTTATTCTATGCCTGTCAGCGTCATGTCTGTGTTGACTCACGACAGTCATACAGTACAATAAAAATAGATCTGTAGATCTGTTCTGAGTGAAAGATTGTGCTTTTAAAGGAATAGCTTAAAAATGTACTCTCAGCCCATCCAAGATGTAGATGAGTTTTTCTTCACTGAAATTTAGCATTACATCACTTGCTCACTTGATCCTCTGCAGTGAATGGGTGCCGTCAGAATGAGTCCAAACAGCTGATAACAACATCACAATAATTCCCAAGTAATCACCATGACTCCAGTTTGTGTCTCTATCAGTTAATGTCCTGTGAAGTGAAAAGTAAGCAACAAATCTATCAATATGTTTTAACATAAAACCAGTGGTTCTCAACCACGTTTCTGGAGGCCCCCAACCCTGCATGTTTTCCATGTCACCTTAATCAAACACACCTGATTCAGATCATCAGCTCATTAGTAGATACTCCAAGACCTGAATTGGGGATGTCAGACAAAGGAGAGATGCAAAATGTGCAGTGTTGCGGGGCCTCCAGGAACGTGGTTGGGAACCACTGCATTAAACCATTGCTTCTGGCCAAGCCCATAATCCATAATTACACTTCCTCCAGTGAAAAATGGCCATGCCCTGTTGTTCCCTCTCAACAACATCCATAGACATATTTGATTGTAACTGTTTTGGACTGTTTTCACGTATAAATGGTGCTTGATCTGGGCACATTGCTCTCCTGATTCAGACAAGATGGCTTTTTCACTGGAGAAAACAATATAATGGACACATTAAGCATTTATTTAAGTATTTTAGCCTGAAGCAAGATATATTGATAGTTTTGTTTCTTACAAAAACACTGTTTTTTTATTTCACAAGACATCAATTAATGGACTGGAGTGGTGTGGATTACTTGTGGATTATGTTTTTATCAGCTGTTTGGACTCTCATTCTGACGGCACCCATTCCCTGCAGAGGATCCATTGGTGAACAAGTGATGTAATGCTAAAATTCTCCAAATCTGTTCTGATGAAGAAACAAACTCACATGTTGCATGGCCTGAGACCTAAGTAAATTTCCAACAAATCTATTCCTTGAAAATGACAACCACTCTCTCTCTTCTCACAGGAAGTGTCATCCGTCCTCACTCTTTAACATTCTGGTGGTTCGACTCGCTCCTGTCCTGCCTGACCGGTGGTGGTGTTGGTCAGACAGCGGGCAGTGCCATGCCCCAGGCGTAAGTGCGTGTCTCCTGGCAGACTCAGGCGTGGTGGGCCACCGGTGGGCGTCCGGCTGTGGGAGGTGATGAAGCTGAAGCAGCGTGTGGTGGTGCTGTGCGCTGTGCTCTTTCTCCTCGGCCTGGCCAAGGTATTCTTGCTGGATGGAGGGGAGGGATCGCAGCCGCCAGCCGCCGCGACCTGCGGGCCTTCCGCAAGATGGAGGCCAGCCTGGCCCTGGCCAAGGGAGCTCGCCTCACGCACACCCTGCAGTCGCCCTGGGAAGTGGCCGCCCAGTGGGTGGGTCCGCGGGAGGTGTACCCAGATGAAACGCCTGAGCTAGCGGCCGTGCTGAACGCCCTGGCCACCGCTCACGTGGAGAGGGCCGACGTGGGCTATAAAGGCACCCAGCTGAAAGCCCTACTGGTGCTTGACGGTGGACAGAAAGTGGTATTCAAACCCAAGAGGTAAGGAGAGGGATGATTAAGATGGGGAACGAAAGAGAGAGAAAGTAATGAGAATGTGAATGAGGTTAAACTGAAAGGAGTGAGTGATTTAGAAAGAGGGAGAGTGAGGGGAAGCGTGAGTGAGCGAGTTAGAGAACGAAAAAGCCGGTGACTCAAATAGAAAAAGAAATGGATGAATAATAATAATTTTTATTTATACAGCACCTTTCAGAGACCTGACCGTGCATAACAATGTGGAGCAAAGAAAGAGTGTAACAACAGTAATAACAAAACAACACACAAACAAAACAGTAATACAAACAGGAAGCAATTAAAAATTGAAGACTGAACTTTTTCAATCCATCTGCACTGAACATTTTGATTCCAAACATCCGAATCAGGCGTGTCACATTATATTGTGTGCCAATCTAAGTGGAGTGTGGTATATCTTCCAAATAAGAGGTTAGAAAGTCAAGTCTTTTTGAGTGGAATGCTATGCTAGTGTTTAATGCTTGAGGTTTGCAAGATTAAGAAGTAAAGTATAATATAGCTTTTTAAGCAGTTTTTTTAAATAAACTGCAGTGTTAGTAGTTTCAAAATGATAATTTGACACAAAAGTGTTGCAATACTCAATCTCAATAACTTCAGTAAATTCTGGATTGAAAAATTTTTATTTCAGGTTTCTGAGCTGCGAACTCCGCTTGGCCACAGTATTCATGATTTCTCTGTGTGTAATAGTCACTTTATTATATTTGGTTTTATATATAGAATTTTAAATAAGCTAACCGACAACAATCTATGTTGAAAATTGGGTCTTGCATTAAGTGGGCGTTGTGTGTGTTGGATACTGTCAAGGTATCAGGTCTGGTTTATATTGTAAGACTGAAATAATCTTATATATGCTTACTTCGTCCTGCTGTTTAAGGAACAAGGAAGCAGTACATGTGCATTTATGTTAGGAGTGGTTTGACTAGTTAAGCTCATTACTCTAATACAGTGTCCTCACTAAATGTGAAGATGCTGTGTGACACCACACAATCACAGCCAGTCAGAACATATCTGATGTTCAGTATACTGTAATTTGTAACAATGAAAATTAATTTTAGGCCTGTACACACAATGCAACTCCACAGAAATTGAAACCAAGAGACCAGCAAAATCATCTCACAGCTCGTTAAAACAAAAACTAACATTTGTGCACGAGAGAGCTTTTTTTTATACCTGAATTCATTAGGACATGGATAACAATGTTTGTATGTTCAGTGTTTCCCACATGATTTTTTGAGACTTGTGGCGGCCGGTGACGTCACATGTTAATTTGCATATTCATGACGTCATTGCATCAAGTTTGCTTTTAGACGAGTTTTGGCACTTCAGATCTGTTCTACTCTATGAACTGTCACATACTGCAATACAACTGAATGCCCAATAAAGCTGTTCAGATTATATTTTCTGTTGTCATACATAAAACAAGTATAAATAGTACGACCCATTAATACTGCATGTTAACCAGGAATCACTCTCACTATACTCCTTAAATCCTGATTTATAATCACGACATCATCTGATAAAATCAATATACATCTTACTTACACTAAAAAGTGACTATATGCGGTGGTTTTGGCTATATTACTGTTTTGTTTCATTCAGCACACTGCCTGTGTCTGAGTAACTAATTATGCGCTTATTAACAGACGAATTATGTTCATATTTAAAGGTCCAAACAGTCAGCAAGCGACAGGTGCTTGTAAACGTTGTTTTGTAAATGATTTACTGATGACGAGTCGGCTGCGGCCAGCTGAAAGTGCTGTTTCTCTGCCGCTCACTGCTCAGAACAGACGCCGAGAGTCAGACCTCGCGCTCTGGAGACATCGTCCAACTGAATGATAGCGAAGGTTTTTCAAAAAAGTCGCAAGGTTTGTCAGTATGTACCTGTTATGGAAAAACGTGTCAAAAGGGTCTGAAAGTTGCTAAATATTGTGCTAAAGTCGCGCTCGTGTGTGAGAGACGCGGGAGCTGATGGCAGCGGGTGGTGGATATTGTTGCGTCCCGCCACAAATAAATGAACGTACGGGAAACACTGGAGGTTGTGGGAGTGTCGACAGTTCTCGAGCACACAGAACCAGCAGTACGGGCGAGAGGAGATTTTCCAATAGTTAATCGATCGCGGATGGTTTCATTATCTCGGGAGGATAAAAAAGTATAAGAGATAATAATTGTAATAAAAACAAAAATGTGTCACCAAATATATTTGGGCGGCTCGCCAGGTAAAGTCTATGTGTGGGAAACACTGATGTTCATATTTGTCATCTTTTGCTTTTCTCTCAATTACTTGTCTTATGTCTTTATCTTCTTCATTGTCTTCTTATTAGGTACACTAGAGATTATGTGGTTGAAGGAGAGCCGTACGCAGGGTACGATCGACATAATGCAGAAATTGCTGCTTTCCACTTGGACAGGTAATATGAAAACACACACAGACACACACTAGGGCTGCACGATTAGAACAAATAACTCAATTGTGCATTTCTCCAACTGTGGGCAGTGTTTTAGGGTGATAATTACCTTGCTTTACATTGTTTTCTTTAACACATTGTTAGAAAACTCTGAAGTCTCTTTGGTATCTTCAGCAGAGTTCTTTATTGAGAATGTGCTGCGTTGCGCTGCAGTCACCAAAAGTCTAACTAAGACAGAGATACATTGTATTTTATAGGCATTGAGTGGGCAGTCCTTAAAGGTGTTTACCTTGCACAGCCTCAGCCAAAACATCTTAAGACAATTCAAGAAATCAACCCCCGACTTTGAGTTTCAGCAAACCTACTCCCCAAAAATAACAGTACCCAAATGACTTAAGCTGCACCTGGCCACAAGAACTAAAGACGTGTAAAAATGCAAGTCTTTAACTTTCGGCAGGAAGATCAGAGCAGATCACCAGCAGAACCCCTCACTAGAAACTATATTGTAAACCGATGCCATTATGTTCACATTAAATGCCCAATACAGTGTAGATCACCTTAGTTTTTCATATAATGTTACGGCAGGATGTAGAATCTGCAGATCTTAAACCGATTCTTAAATTTGTAATCCTACAACATCATACGTCTCATATTTCTCAAACTCTTGGTTTAAAGAAAGTCTTCAAAAGTTAGTATACTTGTTTATTATTAGGTGAAAAATTGTTGGTGGAAGTAAGTGAATTGAGAAACGGTAATAATTTTCAAAGAATGCATATTAAAGTGTTTTTTCTTAAGATTAATTCATATTTGTAATATGTGTATGCAGGGGCGTAGCAGTCATTTTAAAAGTGTGGGGGGGGGGGGCAGCTGTCAAGTGATGTGACCCTCAAAGGAAATTTAATTATGTCCATAAATGTACAAGTAACTACATTCAAGTTCATATAATACATTCTAAATAGAATACCAATTGGCGTTTTAGTGCACCATAGTTGCAATTTTGGGAATGTGCCACGATAGCTTACAGGAACTTATTTTATGATATCATACTCAAATTAGAAAATAAATAGGACTTGGGCTTTGAGACACTGTGGACTAGAGGTTCGACCGATATATGGGTTTTTCTCGGGCCGGACATTATATGATGTAGATTTTTTGGGGATATGTTTGGCTTGTTTTTTTTTTAAAAAAATCAGTTTAGCGCATTATTTGATCAGCGGACTTAGATGATTCTTAAGTTCAAATATTAAAACGGTGAGCAATGAGCAGAGCATAGGGGGAGCAGATCAGTGAAGGAGATTTTACCAGCGTTGCCCAGTACAACTGTACTACAGCATGTCACAGCACAGCAGCGCTACTGCAAACAGGAACAAGTATACTACGTTACATAGACATTTCTTGTCACCGTTATTTGAGCCCCGGTGAGCCAGCAGAATGATAAAGCGTGATAGACGTGAGACCCCCCCCCCATCCCGGTTGCTACACCCATGTGTGTATGTGATATGTAATATCTTCTAATATATGTAACAACTTGTATATAGCGTTAATTTTATATTTGTATATGGAGGCCAGTTGATTAAAAAATTTAATCACGATTTATCGCATGATTGTCATGAGTTAACTTGTGATTAATCACAACTTAAACGCACATTTTTATTATTTCTAAATGTACCTTAAATTAATACTTTAAGTTTTTAATACTCTAATCAACATGGGTATGTAAAAATATGGATGCTTTATGCAAATGTATGTTTATTATTAGTGAAACCATAGTCAACACCGAGCATGAAGACTAGACATGTTTCAAAGTCGACACCGAGCATGAAGACTAGACATGTTTCAAAGTCGACACCGAGCATGAAGACTAGACATGTTTCAAAGTCGACACCGAGCATGAAGACTAGACATGTTTCAAAGTCGACACCGAGCATGAAGACTAGACATGTTTCAAAGTCAACACCGAGCATGAAGACTAGTACATGTTTCAAAGTCGACACCGAGCATGAAGACTAGACATGTTTCAAAGTCGACACCGAGCATGAAGACTAGACATGTTTCAAAGTCGACACCGAGCATGAAGACTAGACATGTTTCAAAGTCGACACCGAGCATGAAGACTAGACATGTTTCAAAGTCAACACCGAGCATGAAGACTAGACATGTTTCAAAGTCAACACCGAGCATGAAGACTAGACATGTTTCAAAGTCAACACCGAGCATGAAGACTAGACATGTTTCAAAGTCAACACCGAGCATGAAGACTAGACATGTTTCAAAGTCGACACCGCATGAAGACTAGACATGTGACTAGAATGTTTCAAAGTCAACACCGAGCATGAAGACTAGACATGTTTCAAAGTCAACACCGAGCATGAAGACTAGACATGTTTCAAAGTCAACACCGAGCATGAAGACTAGACATGTTTCAAAGTCAACACCGAGCATGAAGACTAGACATGTTTCAAAGGTCATAGATGTTTTTCCAAGAACTTGTTCATGTCTATTAGACGCATGAAAAAAGAAATTCCAGGTTCCCATTACTTCTCTTTATTTGCTCTGAGCAATTTACTGACACAAACCAGTTTACATTTTTGCACGACAGGGCTGCTCACTTCTTCTGAACATGAACATGTACATTTATTACATTTGGTTGCCTCTCTGTGCCCACATGCTGTATTTTGATACAGCTAAATTCTCAAACTGTTTTCACTGATATATTTTACTATTTCTGTTGTCAGACAATGGAATAAACATGATATAGTGACTACAACGCAACCGATTAAGACTGCATAACCAGCTCTCCCTTCCAAGATGTTAATATGGACAAAAATCCTAATCCTCTAGATTTGTCGCTAAAGGTGTCTGAAAAGTCGCTAAATCTAGAGACAGAGTCGCTAAGTTGTCAACACTGTGTAGCGCCATTTCTCCAACAATGGGCTAGGCCATGGGTCAAACAGAATATGTGCGCCTCATTAATCAAACAGTAATAAAATTAGTGACGTCAAAATTAATTTGCGTTAATGCATTAACACATTAATTTTGACAGCCCTTTTATATATATATATATATATATATATATATATATATAGGGCTATGTATTATTTTGTGTGTGATGGATTTTCATAGTTTGACATCAAACATATTTTTTTGGGACAAGGGTACAGCAATGAAATATTTAAATGAAAGATTTTTAGTCGTTAAGGAAGACATAGCAAAGAAAATGTTACTAAATGTTTTTAATGTGACCTTCAAATAACAAAGTTACTCTGTTAGTTTCCATAAGAATGGACCCATGGGACATTCCCATAAGCGCTCAGTGGCATTTTTGCATGTACACATTCAAAACATAAAAGCTGCGCTTTCCAAATTGTACTTGTGAATTACTGCTGTTTTGTACTGTATATCATTAAATCAAGTCAGCGAAAAAAAAACTGATAATCAAATTTTGAATTATTTACATTTGGAAGCAATATGACTGGCTAAAACTAAAATGCTCAAACAACCGTTTCATATGACTGTTTGCCATCCTGTTCAGTCAAGCATGATGTTAAACGCTGAGAGCCAAAAGCCTTTTAGTTTTCTACATTCCTGCTGTCAACTTAGATTTTGATCGCTACCATATTACCAATATTTAGCTTTTCACTAAAACATCTTGTCAGGCGATGTTTCTTATTTCCATGAGATTCTGTGAACTCACTTTCATGTCACTCCAAAGCCATATGCAGTTAATTTGTGGCACACAGCATATTGTTCACTCAGCTCTTTTCCATGCAAGACAGGTTCATTGTGACCATGGCTGCTTGAGCTCAAAAATATCATAAAGTAGTCTTTGTGAATTGGTGTCACATATTCCAGGTGTGAGAAACGGATTTGAAATTGAAACCACATTAATTTTATTTGGTGGAAAAGGGGTCAAAAATGGCTCTTTTGACGTTGAAGGTTGCTGCGCCAAGGCAACAAAAGAGTGGCTCAAGAAGAAGCACATTAAGGTCATGGAGTGGCCTAGCCAGTCTCCAGACCTTAATCCTATAGAGGGAGCTGAAACTTCGAGTTTCCAAGAGACAGCCAAGAAACCTTGTTGATTTAGAGATGATCTGTAAAGAGGAGTGGACCAAATCCCTCCTGAGATGTGTACAAACCTGGTGACCAAGTACAAGAAATGTCTGACCTCTGTGATTGCCAACAAGGGTTTCTGCACCAAGTACTAAGTCGTGTTTTGCTGGGAGATCAAATATTATTTGACTTACTAAAATGTAAATCTTTTTTTTAACATTTGTATACTGCTTTTTTCTGGATTTTTTTGTTTGACATTCTGTCTCTATCAGTTAAAATAAAACTACCATAAAAATTATAAACCCTTTCTTTTTCTTTTTAAGTGGGCAAACTTGCAAAATCAGCAGCAAATACAGCAGCAAATATATATATTTGTCAAAACTATAGCTGTCAATAGAATAAAGTAATTGATTGATCTCATGATTGCCAGTCTTATCAGAATAACAGTCAATAGTAGTAAAGTCAAATGCTCTAAAACAGGGGTGTCCAAACTCGGTCCTGGAGGGCTGGTGTCCTGCAGAGTTTAGCTCCCACTTACTTCTACACACCTGCCTGGAAGTTTCTAGTATGCCTAGTAAGACATTGGTTAGCTTCAGGTGTGTTAAATTAGGGTTGGAGCTAAACTCTGCAGGACACCGGCCCTCCAGGACTGAGTTTGGACAGCCCTGCTCTAAATAAAAAATAAAAATTCTGTGCACAATGTTCACTGAAAATTACTAATCATAATATTGATCAATGTATGATTCATTATGTCATCGAAACACTAAACCATGCAGCGCAGAGTGCACGGATCCTGTTTGGTAAACTTGCACCTGCAGTAATCAACAGAACACCCGACCCGTTATTTGACCCACTTGTCATAAATCCGTACCACATCCACATTAAATCTATTACATCAGGTAAACCGACTAACTCCTGCACAATGTGGCTATTATCTTACACATACAACCACAGAAACAGAGGTGACTTGAGTTGGCTGTTTAGTCTACAGAGTTTCAACACAAATTTACACAAATTTAACCAATAATGACAGAAACAGTGTTTGGGGTGGGGGTGTAATTTATTTGTTAACATTCATTTACATGTAGAGGGCGACAGGGTTTATGACCTATACTGTCGCCAGCCACCAGGGGGCGTTCTAAATGCCCATGGATTCGCCAATCGCACACGCACTGCATATGACAATTTAAATATTATTAACCTAAACATTCATAACTGCGTTGATAACCTGCTGTATATTGATGTGTCATGAGCTTCTTAATCTCTTCCTGCAGGATCCTAGGTTTTAGAAGAGCGCCCCTGGTGATGGGGAGATTTATGAATCTGCGTGCTGAGATCAAGCCAGTAGCTACAGATCAACTGCTGAGCACTTTCCTGATGCGCGGTCAGTTTCACCCTGTCATTCTTACAATGCTTTCTGTCTGTTGAGATGATCCCTTTTCCTTTTCTATCACATTCTCTCATCTTCCCTCCATAATTTGTAACCACTACTTACATTTCCAGCACAGAAAAGATTTTTTGTTTGGAAAATTGTGCTGCAGTCCATATCTGCTGGTGCCATGATATTTCAGTAGTACATAAGATACCAATGCAATTTGACAATTCTCAATACCACTTTTGAGGCCATAGCAAAAACTGAAATGTTTTCCATTAATTTATCATTGGCGTATTCAAGTCAAAGTACTTTTCTCTTAGCCACAGTCACAGCCATGTGTTTAAATATTGAGCAGTAGTATGGAGCAACACTGTTTGCATGTGGTCATTAGTAGCAAAAGACCTGAAAAGACAATGTCACATGCCAGCCAGGTATTATGATTGTCTGCATAAGGTCTGGTCCACTTTGGAGCTTTTTCTAGCCCAAAACTGCCCACTTAGACAAGAGACCACCTGACCAACTTGTAAAACAACCAATTTCAGCTTTGTTGGTCATTAAAACCGCAATAGACCTGCCAACCTATATGCATTTTGAGTAGCGGTATGATTTGTGACTGTAAAGGCCTTTCCACACTAAATGCGAAAAAGCTAAACAAATTTCAGACGCAATGACGCGCTGGAATTAAACAACAGCTTCCTATGGATGCTTCCACATAGGCCGCGAACACTCGCACACCGAAATGTAAAAAAAAACAATTTTTTTTTTCGTCCAGTCCGACGAATCTTTTCAGTTTCGCAAAGCGAAAACACTACAACTACTGATACCCAAAAGTCGACGTAGTGGCGCTAAAAGCTCAGAAGACTGTATTGAGCACGAGTGTAAAAACACAGAAGTAGAGGACTTTTTCCGCAAGAGAGAAGAGTGAATGCTGAATTCTTGTTATTGTTGGTATTTAAGAACAGACTATTCTCACGTTCTTTATACAGAATAACATTTATAATAATTCTCCACTGAATGATGTGATCTGAAGAGCACCGTTCCATTGTCTTCCACAAGCGCGAGTGTTTATGAGTCGGAGCTCGTTCACTCCAGACCTGTCAGTCGTGTAATCATATCTCTTGCCCTTCCGTATATAAAAAAGAGAAACCGTTTTGTAGACATGAAATATGAAAGAAAATAGACCTATAATTATGAAGATGGGTTTTCGGTATGTTTTTTATGTAGCTTATGGTATTTCTTTTTACAATAAAGGATGTTTATAACACATGACAAGCAGGTATCGATCAGTCCATTATAAAACATACAAAGAGTGCATGTCTGCCTATTATAGAATCAAAATACATTTTGGATCACAATCGGAAGCTGTTACAAGCACTCTGGTGGTTTTAAGTGTTATTATGGTTTTAATAATTACATACATTTTCAATGTAGCTTGATGTTAATCTCTAATTATTTCAGATGTATTCTTGTAAGCATGGATATTTTGTGTTTCTGATGAAGAAACAAGTTATTTATTTTAATATGATGCTTTATGTTGAGCAGCGGATGATGTAAACCACACGAGATACATACGCTACATGAAGAAAAAATGATTTCTTGGTTGGCGCCATCTAGCGTGCAGTGTGAATTAGCAGAAGGCGAACATTCGTTTCGCGCTCGGTGTGAAAGCAACATTCTTGGTTTTAAGAACACAGATAACCTAACCCATTGTCACAGTCGAGTGTTTATTTTCTTAATGTTTTATTTTATTTAAAGCATTTATATCTTTTTTTAAATCAGTCATAACTATAGCTGAAACGAAGGGGATCCTTTGAAAGGGATTTCCTGGAGCGTCACTAGTTTTATTTCTGTGATGCATATGTGGAGTTTCTGCGCAAGGGCGCCCTCTGGCATCCACTATGAATGAAACGTACATTAAGTGTTAATAATGGCCAATCCATAAAAACAATACTTCTCTCAAAAAAAAATAGAAGACATGATAATCCATGTGTACAGTAGTGTACACGAGGAGTTTAATTAAACTGTACTGGATTTTTTTTTAAATAGCATTTTAAAATCGCACAAAAATACTCCAATGTGCCAAGCTATCAGAAAACCTTGGTTAAAAAAACAAATGTATTTATTGAACTGTGGGCTTAACTGTATTATTGCATCTCTACTTTTTAATGTCATTGCACACGGAGTCAGAAATTTTCGCACGTTAAAAAATAAATACGACCTCACGTTGTCGATCACATTTACGATTTACACCCTGCCTCCGAAATTGTCATCCGTCATAAAAGAAGTTTGGATCAGGTTCGATTTTCTGCGTTTTCGCATCCGTATTGTTTGTAAATGGCTAACGTTAATCACTTTGTTAAAAAAAAAGTCCTCCCCAAGCATCCCGCGGCCCTGTATCTTGGTCTCTCGTTGGCTGTAGGTCATCACTGATGTAATTTTCAGTCAGAACTCATTCACACAGCAGGATTGTGAATCGCCGACAGCTCCAGATATTTAGCATGCCAAATATTTCACCGCGATTCCCTCAGATCCTGTCTTTGATAATTCAGACTGCGCGATTGTCACTCGTGTGAACGAGCACCGATTTGCCTCCGATGGCGGGCATTTGTCGGCGATTTATCAAAACCTGTCGGCGAGTGAAAAATCGAGCTAAAATCGTGCAGTGTGAACTTGGCATAAGTGCAGACCCGTAGTACTAAAATTTGTAAAATATTTAACATTAAATCATGTAATTGTGATTTTGAGGGTAACCATCAATGAGTTTCAAATAATTATCTATTAGCTATCTAGGAATACATGAAGCTGAAAAAAATTACAAAAATCTGGTGGTACTCAAATTTTTCCAAGGTTGGCAGGTCTGCAATAGCCAATCATCATGCACTTGAATTGGCATTATGTATAATTAAATAAAATAAAATCAAACGTCTTTTGAATTTGAGAGGTAATACATTTTCCTGTCTCTAAAAATGAACATTTTGCTTAGAATTTTTTTTTTATATGAACTGCATCAGTCCTCAAATGCTCATTGCATCAAATAATCAATAAGAAATATCATTGTATGAATAAAACTTAAGACTGCCGACAGATTTCACACACTTTTCCACACATAAATGTATTATATCCATTTGTGTTTACAGACAAATAATATAGAACAATGAAATCGTCTTTACTGCATTTGAGACAGGTGACGTGTGAGCTCCACTGACGTGAGTTGATCAAAG
The DNA here is from genome assembly GCA_027422405.1 of Ptychobarbus kaznakovi. Taxonomy (NCBI): domain Eukaryota; kingdom Metazoa; phylum Chordata; class Actinopteri; order Cypriniformes; family Cyprinidae; genus Ptychobarbus; species Ptychobarbus kaznakovi. The sequence continues at coordinate 32,773,967 of CM049794.1, forward strand.
TGACTGTAATGGACTTCCTTCCACTGTAGAAAAGTGAAGCCAGAAGTCATCTTGCGCCGATGTGGTCATTTGGAGCCCGAATCTGGGGCGTAGTGATCATGAGCTGGAGCTGCGGTATCAAAGTCCTTCCCAAACTCCCGCAGACCCTATCGCAAGATTACAATCATGACGCCACACATCCTTTTTATAGCATCAAATAACAGACTAAAACCAAACTCACTAGAAAAATGAATACTTTAACATATAGCAGTGTGATAAGAACTACCAATAATGACAGAAACGGTGTTTGGAAAAAAAAATAGTGTAATTTATTAGTTTACATACGTTAACATGTAGAGAACGGCGGGGTTAATGATCTATACTGCCACCAGCCACCAGGGGGCGATCTAAATATTATGGCTTCACTTTTCGGGACGCAAGGCAAAGTCAAACACTTCTCAACTTTGTCACGTCCCTAGACATGCCTACATCCTGTCACTAATACTCCGTGTCACTTCTTGTCGCTGCCATTTTGAATGGAGCTTAAGGAATTACAACCTTTTGAATGATTTTGTTCCATTTGTGAAAAATAACACACAATATTTGCTACGTCTGTATTGTTGAACTGTTCCATCAGTCGAGGTATTTTTGAGTTCAGATTGGCCTGTACTGATCTGCAGCATGATCAATTCCATAAAAAGATTCATAGCCAAATGTTTGTCCCTTCAAAACACTCCTTTCATGAAGCACGGTTCTTCCAGACATCATTTTAATAATGGTAAGTGATGATAATGTCTCTCTTCTTGTAGGAAATAATACATGTTTCTATGGAAAGTGTTATTACTGCCGTGAGACTGAGCCTGCGTGTGCCGAGGGGGATGTGATGGAGGGATCGATTACCCTGTGGCTCCCTGACGTCTGGCCCTTACAGAAACACAGACACCCATGGGGACGGACATACAGAGAGGGCAAACTCGCCAGGTATTGTAATTCTCTCCCTCACTGGTTTTCTCCCTTCGCCAGCTATTTTTATGCTTTTACTAGAATGAGTGTACAGGTACATGTTGAGTGACTGTTGGTCAGTGGGGACTTTCACTTAGCAATACTAACTCTTGGCCTTTGAGTTGGCTAAGGATGGGATGGGCCAGCATTCAGAATATAACTGCAGATCTTTTACACGCTAGGCGGCACAGAAAATGCTGATTAAAATAAACTTCAGCATTAAGACTGTAGGGTTATTAGTTACAAGTTTTCCCCCCTAAGGCATGTTTCCTGAAATGAGGTGTAATGTTTTCCCAAACCTACAAACACAAAACCAAAAGTAACACTACTTTTGGTTTTGAGTTTATCGTTTTGAACAGAAGATTTTTATTTTTACATAAAATTAATACACAAGTGAAATAAGTTATGTAAAATGTGAAGAAAAGAAAAAAGAAAAAGGTCCTCTCAAAAGGAAGCCTATTTGGCTTTACCTTATTACATGCTGAACTTACCAAACTCATTAATTAGAAGTAAACATTGTTAACCTGAAAAAACTAAAACCACGGGGTTACTACATTGTCCAGGTCTAAAGAATGTTTCCAGTATCATGTATGTTTTTGTACTCCCAAGTTTGGTGTGAGAAAGTGGTTAAAGGAGTGAACCCCAAAGTCCTGTTTACACCAAAGACGATAGCTATAATTATATCATTGTATTAGTCGTCCCAATTCTATTAGAATAGTGAAGTCCACACCACAGCTAAAATTATAATGACACAGAGGAACAGTAACATTAGCATCATTAGCGTTACACTAGCATTAACTTTAAAGAGCTTGAGCGTTTATAGTGACAGAACACAAAAAAACAAGACAAAATTAGCATTTTTTGAAACTTGACAATTTTCACACTTGTTAAATTGTTAACCCTGGGTCATCATACACCCCGGATAAGCTGAATCCCGGGTTATCTGTAATCACGTTTCACACTGCTCATACTATACCTGGGGTTAACTGTTAACCCTGGGTATTCATTAACAGGGGTTAACTGTTAACTGTTAACCCTGGGTATTCTTTAACAGACGTTTCACACTGTACATTCCTAAACCCCGGGTTAACGTTCTTATTTGCAGTGTCACTGTCACTGATTGAGCAGACAGGCAGGCAACCTGTTTACACGGCTTTTCCCGTGTCTTGCCAGTTATTAAAAACAACATCGCCGCTTATGTCTTTAGATCAGCGAAGATTGAGAAACAGCTGATCATAGCTGTACAGGCAGGGATGGCCATTTTTAAATGCATTTAGTAGCAGAGCTACTGCAAGCGATTTAGTGCTGGAAATCCATTTATCATTTGCTGAAACTTCTGCGTCTTCATGAAGAGCGCAGGTCTTGGTTGCTTAGCAACAGCAGACGCCATGGGAGCGCAAGCTACAGAGCGCTTTGGAAAGAAGGAGAAAGCGACACGCTTAGCGTTTTAAACGTGTTTTTAGGCGCGACATGTGAACGGTCTCATGAGATGCACAAAGCCAAGAAAACAAAGACAAAAGTACAAAAGAATGAAAACAAGGAGAAAAAGTATGTGGGTATTTCTTAAAATTTATTTTAAGTGTGGAAAGACTAACGTTAGTGTTTACTTGTACAATAGCGTAAGAATAAAACCGTTTCCTATTCACTCCAGTTCACATGCTTTCCATCTTTTGATATTTCTTCTCACCGGCTGCAGTTTACACGACACACGTTTCCTGTTACCAGTGGTGGAAAGAGTGCTGAAAAAACATACTCCAGTAAAAGTACCATTACCTTCCAAAAATGTAGTGTGAGTAGAGTAAAAGTACTTGAGTAGCCTATTTAAAAGTACTCATGAGTTTTGAGTAGTGAGTACTGAGCTGTGGATTCTACCCCGTCATAGTAAACGCTGTACACTGCAATTATTTTATTTAAAAAACATTGCACATTCTGTAATTCACATTGTCTTGTTTTTCATAAAGAATGAAGAATATCTATCATCCAGCAGTTTAAATTTTGACTGTGAACTCTTTTAATACATCAAAACAGCACAGAAACAGTATTCAGTTGAAGAAAAGATTAAAGTTATTCTCAGTACAATCATCCCCATTTAAAAAATAATTTAAAAGCATGTGTAAGGCCACTGAGACAGCATGCTGTTGACATACACCATTATAAACTCATAGTTCAGCATCACACACCAGGATATGGGTTAAAAACAAAGACCCATTTCTCTACAAAACGGTGCCAGTTTTATAATAAAGAATAACTAAATTTGGATAATTTGTTACAATTTTAACATAAATGCACATTGTTCTATAAGGATGACATCATGCCATACCTTTTACACATTTACTCAAATTGTTATGCTGATAAAACTATTTGTAAGGAAAAATGCATTAAATAGCGAAGTATTTCTGGGGAAACCCTTTCAAAAGAAAGCAAACGCATGTCTCTTTGCTGAGGCGGCGGTCTTGGTGAATCAGCAGCATCCACAACTGAATGGAACAAAAATTGTTGAACTTGAAATTGTTTATGCGCGAGTGCACTTGCTAAATGAATGCGGATTGTATAAAATGGATCAAACAAAAAAAGATGAATAAGGTGCATATTGGTTGATGCAGTACTTGAGTACATTATTTCCAAGTGTTTTAGTGTTTCAAAAACACTTTTTCACAGCGCGCATCATGCGTTCAAACTCATCAAAAGTCAACAAGCAACAACGAGTTATCCAAGTGACTGCACATCGCGTGTCTCTAAGTGAGTGGGAATTATACCGAACATGGCACTCGCGGGACTGTACGCAATACCCGCAACTTCACAACAAATTTCAGGACTTGGAGATAGGCAAGCATATATACAAATCATTTAGTAAGCAGAAATTCTAAATTTACCTTAACTTATTAGAGGAAGATGCTGATAACTCGACTGAATTGATGCCTAAAGAATGCACTTTCAGCAGCCATGATAGAAAGCAGTTGGCGGTTAAAGTTTTCTATGCACAATGTGATTGGATAGAGAGAGAGTAATCGGTCTCGTGACTTTCATCAAATCACATTGATGGATAAAAATTATTAAAATAAGCATGTAACTACCACAAACGGAGGAAAATAGCGGAGTAAAAGTACCGATACATCACTTAAAATGTACTCCAGTAAAAGTACACAATTTTTAAACTACTCAAAGCATTGAAGGGTTGCTGCTCCGGAGAAGGGTTTCATAACCCTGGATAAAATGCAGTGCTAACACCGATTTCAAACAACAGGTGTGAAACATGTCTTTACCCAGGGTTAAATGCGATGTTTAGAACGACGATAACTACTGCAGTTTGACCAGCGTGGCGCTGTAGCACAATAATGTAATTCTGATTCAGTTCAAGAGAAGAGAAGAGAAGAAACACAGCGCTTTAGAGCACACAGAGCACAGCCAAAGAGTATAGAAGCCCAAGAGGCGAAACTCAATAGAACGCTCCATTGCAACAGTTGCGCCCATGACGTGACTGTTGCTGCCGCCATTTTGGACTGAAAACTCTGTAGAACAGGGGTTTTCAACCTGTGGGGCGCACCAGAACCTGTCAAGGGGGACGTGAGCATAAATTAATTCAGACATTCCCTTGAGGATTATGAATACGACCTAGCAAATCTTTAGCCGTCCACTAGGGGGCAATCTGACTCCCGCTGTTAGTCGACAGTTAGAGTTGGCTGGAGTTTCAGTCACGCTTTTTGAAAGTGTAAGATCTTTTACGGTTAGTCGTGTCAGAAATCCAACCACGGATTGGCATGTTGTTATTTCAGACACAGGCTCAGCCATCACATTAAATCCGGTAAACTGGTTATATTTTTATGTTTCAGTATAATTACGCACACTATACCAGCATGGGCGGTTCTAAACCATTTTTAGGTGGGTTTCAGCCCCCCCCCAAAACTATATTAACGATCAGGCCAGTGCTGCTTCCTCAAGAAAGTGTTTCATTCTCACGTGTTTTTTGTTTTGTCTTGTCAGTTTAAACATAAAAGTAATTTTAAGCCATTTAAGCCGAAGACATCTCGAAATGAGTAACAGAACAATGAAGTTGAGATTGTAAATTGCAGTCTGTAAGACGTACACGGAAGCGTTACTTGACACGCGACATTGCAGAAAGTGTGCGTTCACAAATGTAGCCGCTGTTGATCCAAATATGGGAAGAATTTTTTAATGTAATAATCTGAGGTTCCCTCCAGAGATGTTTTGCCACATTTCTGTAATAAGGATGATTTCTGCGGGGTAGTTTATGGGTGTTTCTTTTTTGCCTGAACATCTTCAAGTGGGTGGCGAAAGTAAGTCCAGCACTCTCTTCACCGCTGATGCTGAGATTATTCTTGTTTGAATGCGTTTCTTCGCTGGCATTTTCCATATTTCGTTTCCCCCCTTAACAAGTATCCTCGTAAGCACAGTCGGTTGTTGTACGTGAACGTAAACAGTAAAATAAATATCAAATGTGCATCAATATAACGGATCCATGCATTTCTTATGTAAATTATGTTAATCAAAAAGAGCAAAAGAAAAATAATTAGCTGTTTTATTAGCTTTAATGGATATTTGTGTTTTTGTTAATGTTAATAAGTAATTCGGTGGGAATGTGTGAATACAATAATAGGGGGCGGGGGGGATGATGTGTTGGGGGGTGCAAGTGAATTAGATAAAACTTGGGGGGGGAGCGCATGTCCTAAAACCCCTGCCGTAGAATAATGGGAGCAGTCGCCTTGACCAACTTACAATAACACATTTAAAGTTCTTTTGTTTCTTAAACATAAAGGGCTTCTTTTGTCGGCACTCCACTAAATTCTAGCAGCTTTGTTTAAAAAAAGCTGAAATACAGCCTGAACGATGAACGATAATGACAACAATAACGCACAATAACTAGTGATGATCAAATCCATTTAACAGTTTATTTTACAAACTTTATTTTTTTATTAACACTTTGTCTCTAGAAACATTAGTTTCGGTTGAAAATATTTTTGCAAGTTTCAAGTGTTAGCATTAATAAACTCTGAATTAATACCAACTTATGAAATTATTAATGATAATGACAGAAAAAGTGCACCATAAATATATAACAGAGATGGAATTGACAATAACAGAAAATTAATGCCCGTTAATGTAATGTAAAATTAAAAAAAACAAAGGAAGACTCAAACTTTATCCAAAATTGTTAATTATTTAATTATGACAGACACAGCAATGCACCATGTTCCAGAGATCATCGTGTTTGTAGTGTGTTCCAGGGGATTAAAACATACAATATATATATATTTCAGACCTAATGGAGTAACGTTAATAGTAAATAATAATATAGTAAGTAATTGTAAATGTGTAAAGTGGCATAAGCTCATTCTAACTTGGTGTCATATCCATATAAATCATTAGTATGGTTTGTATGGCTAGGACCTGCAGTTCCTAAAATGATTTATGACTAAAAACATTTAAAGTTAGCAGGTGCATAAGACAGCGCTAGGTCCCACTTCAAAACACATAATATTTGTTACAATTTTGTGAATAATTACCTGTCAGTGTCTTTGAGAAAATGATGAAAATGAAAGATTTTTACTGTCACACTGATAGTTTTTGCGGTGGATTGCCCAACATTGCATTTTTTATTCTACTTTGACTTCTCTTTCATTGTTATTCTGTCTATTTCTGTATATCTGTAATGTTGTTGAGTTAGAATTTTCAGTCCAAAATGGCGGCCGCACTTCTGTTATAAAGTAGTCGAGTTTCGCCTCTTGGTCTTCTATACTCTTTGGCATTTTCTTCTCAATAACGCAATAAACAACAAACAAAACAAAGTTTAAACAACAAAACTGACGCGGTTAAAGTGTTTTGCATGAGCTCTTCAGTTCGGTACTTCAGTAAAGTAGTCGCATCACGTTTATTTATATAGTACTTTATGCAATAGCCTTAAATCAAGCAGTTTAGTTAGTGTCACTTTCAGTTAGAATTACAACTTGATTTGCTGTTATAAAGCAGCTCCAGTGTGGAGCTAGCTAATGATAAAATATTTATATTAGTTGGGGAAGTTAATTAATTAAAGTGGTAGTTTGGTTTGCATAGATCAAAGATTAATCTTGCTCAGGACTGTTTTGATTATCATAACCCTATAAGGTATTTTAAGAGAGATATGTTGATTAAAATAGTTTATAAAAAAAGCATCTTATCACTTACCTTTATGTTGTTTCTTATCCATATGACTTACAAAATTAGATGTTAGGCAGAATGTGTTATTCAGTTATTTTTTCAAATAGCTAATTAAATGGTGATTAAGAAGTTTCTCTGTCTGTCATCTCATTTTTTGTGCCAAATATATCTATTTATATAAATTAATTGGTAACGCTTTTACAGTATGAGTGTTATAATGTACTACCTAACATGAATAAACAATACATTTATTACACTATTAGTCTTTGTTAATGTTATTAATAAATACAGTCGTTCATTGTTAGTTAATATTAATTCACAGTGCATTAACTAATGTAAAAACGAACACAACTTGTGATTTTAATAATGCATGAGTAAATGCTGAAATTAACATTAAGATTAATAAATGCTTTAGAAGTATTGTTCATTATTAGATCATGTTAACTAATTAAACTTTATTTTAAAGTGTTAGCAATTTATTGAATAATTGTAATTAATTACATGGTGACCCTCAGACAAAAGCAGTCATAAGCAGCACAGGTATATTTGTAGCAATAGCCAAAAATACATTGTGTGGGTTAAAATGACACACATTTGGCATTTATTTTATGCCAAAAATATAATTAGAATATTAAGAAAAGATCATGTTCCATTGAAGCTTGATTTTTGATTCGTAATATGCACTGCTAAGAACTTCAAAACTTTAAAGTGATTTTCTCATATTTCGATTTTTTTGCACCCTAACTCAGTTCCATTTTCAAATAGTTGTAAAAGCTCCGCCAGATATGCAGATTATTTATTCAGTTTTCAATGTATCATCTCAATTTCAAAACATTGACCCTGGACTGGTTTTGTGGTCCAAACATGAGTTTCAAACGCTGAAAATTGTTAGAATATGTATAACTCAATTTTAACTAATTGTAAAAGCTGATAATCACAAAATCTATATTAATCAGTGAATTAATTGTTGATTAGTCAATAATTGTTCTTTTGACACTTTGAATTAGTTTACTGCTAATCAATGTTGCAGACAACTTATGAAACACGACACTTTGAAAAAAAACTTATTACAATATATTTTATACTGCCCCTTGTTTATTTCATTTTTTCATATCACCGCCTATCCAAATGAAATTGTATCTGGATTGGAAGCAGCACTAATTACGAGGAGGAGTCAATGTCTATATAGTGTGAGGTTTGAGGACGGAAGTTACGTACCTTTTTGGAGGCAGTCCTTGCGTGAATCTGTCGTTTTCGGAGTGGAGTGCGGATTGCGGTGAATGGTGCTACCTGTTTTAGCCTGTGCGGATTAAGAGGGCATTTCTCTTGGCCAGTGAATGCCTCTTTTAACATGCTGCTGTTGACCTGGAGGTGAACTTACTCTTAGAAGGAGCCAAGACCGGCTGCCGCCGCTGATATTCCCGATTTTAGTCACCTGTGTTGCCAGCTTGGTCAGTGTTCCATCATGCCTCTTTTTAAAAATCTGGGATTTTTTGACCTGGAGGTTCGAACCTTACTCCTCTATTGAAAGGGTTTAGTGCTCTGACTGGCCTGGTCTCAAATACAGTATGCCCACTCATATAGCAACGAAGTGTGTTTTGTTTTTAGGACTCTCATTTGGTGCTTGCCAAGGTTCATTGTTTGACCCTGTTCAGAAGAGCTCTTTTATATTGAGGGCATTCCCGCTTTTTTTTTGTGTGTGTGCGTTTAACCTTTGTTATATTTTGGGACAAGACGACCTCCGTTACATCATCAACCTTATCTATATCTCTGTCACTTTACTGGAAACTTTTGGTTTATGCAGCCATTTAATGAAACATAAGACTAGTTTGGCTATTACTAATCAGTTCATATTGTGACTGCTATTTAAAATGTAACGGATTAATTATTTTGGTCTGAAGTTCTCTGAAACTCTTTCAGTTCTGCAAATGCAGGTATTGAAAGCATTTATCCGGTTGCAGTTTGCACAAAATGTGTACTTGTGCTGAATGTCCTTAAAGAATGCTGCAGGAGTGAGTACTAAAACCTGGACATTTTAGTAGGTATTTAGCATTTATGGTTCCATCGTTACAAAGTCAATGGGTTTTTTAATTGGTTTTTGGTTAAAAGCATAAAAATAAGGTCTGTGGTTAACACAAGCTCAGGATATTTTTATGTTTGATTCTGTGACGCAAAACACATCAGGAATCTTTACACTTGTCTACCCACTAGTCTGCTTGTTTGGCATTGTGTTTATATACGCTTGCAAACTACTCTACCTCAAACTTTCCAATGTGTAGATTTTAAAGGTTAAAAGAGTTGTTGGAAGTTTAGTGATGGTGATGTGATCATGCAGCTGTGGTGTAGCTTGTTTTTTGTAGCTTTATCTTTTTACTAATGGTGATTGTATTCAGGCTTCAAATTGTATTAAAGTTGTTCATTTTTTTCATTGTTTTGTTAAACAAACTTTATCCATCTTCTTTCCATCATGATAAATATTCAAAACTAATGCAATACAGAAATTACACCTAATTCAAATTAAACCTGTATTGCATTAGTTTTGAATATTTATCTTGGGCATTTAATAATTTTTGACTTCAGTCTGAGGTAAATCTCTTTTTGGCTTAATTTATCTCTAAAAGAAAACCTGCTTAATAATTATGCACATCTGAATGTAAGGAGTGCGGGATATAACCTTGCGGGAGTAGGACTTAAAAAACAGTCCCGCGCAGACCTCTACTGCATATTACCAGTGTTATAGTTTCATGCTCAAATGCAATACCCAATACTGAGTTATTTGAAACAGTCATATTGCTTTTAGATGCTTTAAAAAAAATACTGATGTTACAATAATGCAGCAGTGCTTTTTTCGTCATATTTGTTTAACAGCAGGCATACTTCAATTTAAATTGTTTTCGTACTTCGTATGGCTTAGATAACGTGCAGGCAATTTTTGGAATCACTTGATAATGCTGTAGATGAAAATAGAGCACAAATCTGCCATAAACATAGCATTATAATGAGAACTTTATAGAATGTAAAATCTATAGTAAATTCCTTGCCCGGCATTCAGCACGCTGTTATGAAAGCTCATCACGGCAGGAGCACTCTCTCTCTCTCTCACTCTCTCTCTCTCTCTCTCGCACTCTCTACTCTCTCTCTCTCTCTCTCACTCTCTCTCTCTCTCACTCTCTCTCTCTCTCACTCTCTCACTCTCTCTCTCACTCTCTCTCTCTCTCTCTCACTCTCTCTCTCTCTCTCTCATAGCATGTAAAATAAGTTCACTGGCATTTCATAAACATAGCATTATAATTAGAACTTTATAGAATGTGATCTATTGTAAATTCTATCTGCTTTCCTTGCAGCGCACTGTTGAAAGCGCGTCACGGCGGGAGCTCTCTCTCTTTCTTGCGCGCTCGTAACTGAATATCCTTTTGTGCAGATACACGTTGTAATGTTACTTCAATGTTATGCATCCAAGTGCATTAATATCATCCTTTAATATCATAGGTTGTGTCATAGAACAGGCTTCAGTTTATTGGCATAAAGTCACTCTTCTGCTCCACCTCAGGCTTTTTAGATGCTTCTTTTTTAATAACATTGCTGCATAATAATCATGATCTAAAAGTTCATGATTTCATAGACAGGTTTTCATGTCATACTTTTTATTTTAAAACATTAATTTTCTTAACAGTCTTCAGATATATTCATTATTTCCTTTAACGGCCATGCCCCACCCCCTGCACACGCCCCACCCCCCGAGTACTTGATTAATCGTTTTTGAAACCTATCGATGATCGAAATGAGAAATTGCCAAAAATTCCCATCCTATAACAAATAGCCAATATGTTAACAATTGGCATGCTAATAAGCAACTTGTTAATAGTGAGAATTGGTCCCTTTACTGAAGTGTTTTCCCCTAAATGTTATTTTGAAAGTCTTCTGTAGATTATTTCCTTTTCACGTGAACTGCATGGGATCTTTATTTGTATATTTATTACATAAATGTCCTGTCTCAGTGTACAGAGCACCGTGCTCTTAAATGTCCCATTAGCCCCCTTCTGTTTCTAAGCGGCTATAAGACTCCGGGCCAATCCAGAGCTGTTGACATAGCTGGCCAAACATAACGTTCTGACACAGATTATGCATTTACTCTGCGCTGTCTTTGAAGTCATGTAATGCGACGTCTCTGGGCCAAAGAAGCTGCATGTGAACATTTGACACAAAATCTAATGAGGTTTCTCAGAGACTCTGAAGAGAAAATTCCAGTTAATCCAGAACTGATGGAGTCTACGGATGAACACGTTCAAGAGAATGTCTGTTTCTATTGATTGTGTTGATCAATGGTTCTGTGTGTGTGTGTCAGGTGGGAATATGATGAGAGCTACTGCGAGGCCGTGAAGAAAATGCCTCCTTACGATTCCGGTCCACGGCTCCTGGATGTTATCGACACAGCCATCTTTGATTACCTCATCGGTAATGCAGATCGCCATCACTATGAGAGTTTCCAAGACGATGGAGGAGCCAGTATGCTCATCCTTCTGGACAACGCCAAAAGGTAGAAAGAAAGAAATCTAGAGATCTAGTCACCTACAAGATGATAGACCCAAGTAATTATAAAACAGGGCTTCTACCAGAAAACATTTGAGAAGCAGTTTTAAATAAAGAGAGAGAGTTTTGTTTGTTTGTTTTTGACTGTTTGAACTTTTGTCTTTCTGCTGCAGTTTTGGGAACCCAGCACTGGACGAGAGGAGTATTCTCGCCCCTCTTTATCAGTGTTGCATGTGAGTTCACACACAAACACTGAGTAAACATTGACTTCCTCTTACAACCCGCTTTGGGTTCCTAAAAATGGTACACTTCTGGCAGTCCCTAACTTCTGGCTTACTTCATCTGCTGGCTGTGGTGATGAATGCTTCCCATTCTGTTCTTTTAAAACACTTTGACCACTGGCATGCTGTTGACCTTCAGTCACACAACAGGCTTTTGAGTGGTTTCGCCTGGATGAATGTGAGTCAAGTGTGAGTCAAGGTTTTTTACTGAAACGTGTAGAAAGTTCACACATCGTTCTTTTTTTTAATCAAGATTTTAGGTTAAAATTTAAATTAAAGGCACCATCAGTGGTGTGCTGTAGTCTTTTCTCCAATATAAATGTTTTGTTTTCAATTTCCCATATACATGGTTTCCGAGCTAATTGTATTTTGAAAGCATTTACCTTCGAAAAATGATCAAGTAACCAGTACTACATTTATATTGTAATAAATATGGACATTTTACTACATAAAACCAGTCACAAAGTGATTTTTTTTTACATTGCTTCAAATAGAAAATACTGCGTATACTGCTGTTTAAACTTTTGAGGTCAGAAATGGGATCAGAGAATGCTTTTATTTAGCAAGGATGCATTAAATTGATCATTAATAACTAAAAATTTAATTTAAATAAAATCAATTTCAAATGAATTTCTATTCATTAACGAATCAGCAGCAAATCAGCATATTAGAATGATTTCTGAATGATCATGTGACTGATGACTGGAGCAATGATGCTGAAAATCCAGCTGTGCATGACAGGAATAAATTGTATTTAAAATATATCAAATTATAAAATAATTATTCAATTGTAATATTTCACACTGTTGTCTCTTAAAATACTCCTAGTTTAAAAACCCTGAAATTTTGAACAGAAATGTACAGTAATAAATTTCAACTTTTAATCAAGAAATAAATCTTTAATCACCTGTTGTGACAACAAGTGTTCCTGATATGTGACATTAAATTCGAAAAGGTACAAACATTATGGGTAATGAGGCTTTTCGTGCGGATATTCTGTAGTTTTAGCTCCCAGAATGACTTAGTGCTACACTTATCTTCTTAATGAGATATTGATTGACTAACAGATGAAAAGTCTTATGTAGTTTTAACTGTACATGTGCATTTAAGACTTCCTGTCTGACTATCGGAATTTAAGGCTGCTCACACTGACAGTGATATTACGCAACAAATCAATCGCAAGTCATTCATTTTTGAAGTGTCGCAAGTCATTCCTCGTTTTGAGGTGTCGTGAGAAACCGTGTCCATTAAATGATGAGACAAAGTTTAGCCGAGCTCAGCGTTATGCAAATGTGCATCGAACATCTGTGGTTTCGTTGCTTCCTGTCCTTTCATTTTTACTCTTGAATGAGCCAGACACAATTTGATGCATTATTTCTGTCTCTCTCTTATTGTATCCAAAAGGGTCCGTGTTTCCACCTGGAACAGGCTAAACCTGCTAAAAGGTGGAGTGTTGAGTTCAGCGATGCGGCAGGCCACGGCCCACGATCCCGCCTTTCCGGCGCTAACGGGGCCGCATCTCACCGCGCTCGACCGCCGTCTCGATGGAGTGCTGACCACCGTGCGGCAGTGCATGGAGACGCAGGGCACCGACAACACGCTGATCGAGGACCGCATGAACCTGCCTCATCCTTAAACACACTGGAGAAACAAGGGAAGTGAAGATGTGTTTGACTCTTAATGCTCAGGCTCCTTTCGCCTTCCTGCTATGGCGCCAGAGAAGCCGAGGCCACAAGAAGCCTTCTGAGCCGACCTGGTGGAGTTTGTTTTTCACTGGATACATTCAAGTCAGACCACAGAGGCCAAGAAGACTCTCCATACTGTTTTTCTTGCTCTCTGGATGGAGTGAGGAGGCCTTGACAACGTGGACTACAGGTGGACTACACTTCACCTGTTTCCTGTTAGTGGTTTTCTTTTAGGTTTACTCTGTCTTTTTTTCTTCTGCCATCCAAGTCCGTTTACAGTAAGATGTATAAACAGTTTTTCAGAGTCACATATGTGGAACTTGGAATTAAATATTTGGAGTAATTAGACTCAGGAAGACGGATCCAGAAGACTATTAACAGAACTTTCTCCCACATTGTAAATACAGAACAAGCTTTTGAATAATACGGAGTAATAATATTATTGATCTACAGATAAAATGAATAATGATATTGTGAATTATGATACTCACTGTGTTCTGTATTCAGGATGAACACAGTGTTGTACAGGGCTGGGCGGCTGTTGCTACTGATGATCAGAGAAGATGGTGAAGGCGACAGCATTGTAAGACTGCTGTGGGGCATTTTCAACATTAAAAATTAATATTTAAACTTACAGATGTTTGTGTGTATGAAGCATTTGTGAACCCTTTCTTATTTAAAGACAACTGTACACAAATGACAGAGTGGTTTAGCAACATGCTGTTGGCACATTTTTTGATCTAGACTACACACAAATACACTCAAAATATGTTCAAATGTGGGGCTTTGTCAGTATTCATGTAAACCTAGTTGATTTTATCTTTAAAAATAAAAAAAATCATTTATTGCATGCGGGAAGTGACGGCAGCCTAATAAACCTGCAGCTGTCTGTGTCAATAATGCTAATCAAACAACAACAGAAAAAGAGAAAAATCACTCGCTGCTCTTGACTGAGTGACTTTTGTAGCTTTGAAGCAGGAGTGTCCAAACCGGCGTGAATTTTTGGGTGAACTTCACAAGGAATGGACTGAGGCTGGGGTCAAGGCATCAAGAGCCACCACACACAGACGTGTCAAGGAATTTGGCTACAGTTGTCGTCAGAGGCGTCTTACCTGGGCTAAGGAGAAGAAGAACTGGACTGTTGCCCAGTGGTCCAAAGTCCTCTTTTCAGATGAGAGCAAGTTTTGTATTTCATTTGGAAACCAAGGTCCTAGAGTCTGGAGGAAGGGTGGAGAAGCTCATAGCCCAAGTTGCTTGAAGTCCAGTGTTAAGTTTCCACAGTCTGTGATGATTTGGGGTGCAATGTCATCTGCTGGTGTTGGTCCATTGTGTTTTTTGAAAACCAACGTCACGGCACCCGTTTACCAAGAAATTTTGGAGCACTTCATGCTTCCTTCTGCTGACCAGCTTTTTAAAGATGCTGATTTCATTTTCCAGCAGGATTTGGCACCTGCCCACACTGCCAAAAGCACCAAAAGTTGGTTAAATGACCATGGTGTTGGTGTGCTTGACTGGCCAGCAAACTCACCAGACCTGAACCCCGTAGAGAATCTATGGTGTATTGTCAAGAGGAAAATGAGAAACAAGAGACCTAAAAATACAGATGAGCTGAAGGCCACTGTCAAAGAAACCTGGGCTTCCATACCACCTCAGCAGTGCCACAAACTGATCACCTCCATGCCACGCCGAATTGAGGCAGTAATTAAAGCAAAAGGAGCCCCTACCAAGTATTGAGTACATATACAGTAAATGAACATACTTTCCAGAAGGCCAACAATTCACTAAAAAGTTTTTTTTTTTATTGGTCTTATGTAAGTATTCTAATTTGTTGAGATAGTGAATTGGTGGGGTTTTGTTAAATGTGACATAAAATATTACAAAACTGTCTGGAAGAGGACGTGTCATCCTAAGGCACGGTGAGGAGGAGAGTTTGAGAGGCTAAAGACACTCCAAGGACCACAGCTGGAGAATTGCAGAAAAATTGCAGTTGAGTCTCAGGGCCAGAAAACCTTAAAAAATGTCACCCAGCACCTACATCACCACATGTTGTTTGGGAGGGTTTCAATAAAAATTATCCTATCTCATCCAAAAACAATCTCCAGCATATTCAGTTATCAAAAAAAAAACAGCACAAAACCAAGCTTCTGCTATGGCCATTCCAGTCCTCTGACATGGAGCTGGAATCTGAAGGATCTGGAGAGATTCTGGATGAAGGAATGGTCTCTGATCTCTTGTCAGGTGTTCTCTAACCTCATCAGACATGATAAAAGAACATTTACAGCTGTTAAACTGGCAAATGGAGGTTTCAAAAAGTATTGAATAAAAGGGTGCCGTTAAATGTGGCCAATGTGTATTAGAGAAAAATATTTATTTCATAATGATATTTCCCCTCATTTTAAATTCGTATTATCCAATGAAAGGTTAGATATTTGTGATAAAAAAGATTGAAATGATTAACGATGCAGATTAATTTTCACAGTCTTCTTTGATTATATTTACCAAGTGTGCCGATATTTTCGGCCATGACTGTTTATCTAAATGAAAAGCCATCAAATGTGGAACAAAGCTCCCATGGAATTCTGGCAATGTTAATTTACATTTTTTTTCATTGTAGATTATAAGATGACGTTCTGTTTACATCCAAAAACTGTACATTCAACAGTATGCTATTTTACTGTAAAATGACATTGTAAAATTAATTAAATGTCCCATTAGATTATTACAGTTTGATTTCACCATAGCATTTCATTCTTTTACTGTTAAAATTAGTCATTTTAACATTTATCAACTTTATTTTAAGAATAATTTACTTGATATATATTGCTATTGTGAAAATAAAAAAGTGCTTTAATAGCATATTATTCACTCTTGAAGGGATGGTTCACCCAAAAATTATAATTCTGTCATTAATTAATCTGTCATTAATCGTTCCTAACCTGTAAGACCTTAGTTCGTCTTCAGAACACAAATTAAGATATTTCTGATGAAGTCTGATCTCTGATCCTCGGTTGACAGCAACGCAACTGAAATGTTCCCAGACCCAGAAACATAGCAACGACATAGTTCAAATAGACCATGCGACATCAGAGCTTCAACCGTAATTTTATCAAGCTACAATAAATATTTTTTGTGCGCAAAGAAAACAAAAATAATGACGCGATGCATGCGCATGCTTTGTTCCTGTGGCTCAGTGGTAGAGCATTGCATTAGCAGCGCAAAGGTCATGGGTTCAATTCCCAGGGAACACACATACAGACAATAAATGTATAGCCTGAATGCACTGTAAGTCGCTTTGGATAAAAGCATCTGCTAAATGCATAAAAGTAAATGTAATGCACGTGGTGCTGCTGACATAGAACAAGCATCCGTCATGATAGTTTTTTAGTTTATTTCATTTATTTATACAGGGACAATGCACAACAAAAGTGTTGTGCCAGAGTATAAAGCTAATTTGCATCTGCAGTCCCTGGGCAGGATGTTGCTACAAAATTACAATATTCAGTCGCAAACAATACAACACATACAATATCACATCATACTCCATTAAATTAAATTGATACTCTCCATAATGGCAGAAGACGGTAACTCAGGGGAGAAGAATTGTTGAATAAAGTCATTATTTCTGTTTTCTTTGCACATAAAAAGTAATCTCGTAGCTCTGTAAAATTACAGTTGAACCTCAGATGTCACATGACTTTTACTGATGTCCTTGCTACGTTTCTGGGTCTGGGAATATTTCAGTTGCATTGCTTGCTAGAAAGCTCTCAGATTTCATCAAAAATATCTTAATTTGTGTTCTGAAGATGAACGAAGGTCTTGGGGGCTTGAAATGACACCAGGGTAATTCGTGTCAGAATTTTCATTTTTGGGTGAACTATCCCTTTAAATTTTCAATAATCATGATTACAATATTATTATTATTATTTGACACTGTGTTTGAGTCCTGGGATGGACTAGCCATCCGTCCATCTTGTTTTTGGCTGGGATGGGCTTCAACAAAACCCTCATCCCAATATAAGACAGACGGATTGATATTTATTCAAATTTTATGGGATCGTGTTCGAAGTTACAACGATAGCTCAGCCAAAAATGACAATTCTGTCATCATTTACTCCCCCCATCATATCCTTCCAAACCATTTAATGTCACTGGAAGGAAAAAAATGCCCCAGAAATGTGCGAAAGTTTGTGGTTTAATACCTTGTTAACGGAATGTAATTCGTTGTGCATTTTAGCGCCGCTGTATCACCAACATCATCTCTGACTGTTGGTTTACTGGAAACTTCTGGTATAAAGTGCAAAAGTAGACTCATGTTTCGTGAGGTGCATATCATTAATCATTTCATATCGTCACTGACTAACAGTGAAACCATCGAGAGTTTTGATTGAAAGGTTTTTGGATATCCCTGATGAGCGAGTGTGTTACTTATTTGTTCTAAAAACTTCTCTCTGCCATCTAACCTCATTATCAGATTTGTGTTTGTTTGTTGGGGAACGCTGTCCTTTAGCTTGGCGGTGGGATTTCCAGCGTGAACCGATGTTGCACGTGTGGCTAGCGCCATCTTTGCAATCGCTGCACTCAGTCTTATATCTCCCTCCAGTCACCTCTGAAGTTGACGCTGTCCTAAATATCTCGACACCTCAAACGCGCTTGCTCATCTGAGGCTGTCGGGCTTGACCACCCACCTCTCTGTGGGCTGTGGGAAGGGGGCTTCGCCTGAGATAGCGGCTGATATTGACTAATGAGGTCATTCTCTCAGTAGAGGTGGAGATGCACACACTGAATGGGGAAACCCGGGGGTCTGCTGAGAGCCACTGATGGGAAGTTATCGCACAACACACAATACATTTCAGTCATTCGCAGAAAAAAAGAGAAAACTGTTTAAGCCACTCACTTGTTGACATATGATCAAAATCAAATGTGAATGCAGACTTTTTAAATCATGATTATTTTGGAATAATTCATTCTTTTCTATATATGTTTGATGATTATAAATTATTTTGAATAATTAATTTAAGTTAGCTTTGTATAGTTTTTAAAAAGTAATGTAGAATATTTTTAGAACAATTAATATTTGTTTTAATAATTTTTTTAACATTTAAAAGAACATTTTCAATGATTTAAAATTCTGTTTTGAGCTTATTTTTAAATTTTAAAAATATTTATTATAATAACGTTTTGCTATTTAAATAGTTTTTTATTTTCATTTTTAATAATGTATTTATTTAATAGTTTTTTTAATGTAATTTATTTTTTCAATAATTATTTTGTAAATTTTTATAGTAATTGTTTGAATAATTTTTAACCATTTTTGTATTTTTTTATAATTTGATTTAGTTTTTTAAGTAACTAATGATTATTTATAAATATTTTCATAACTATTTTTTGATATTTGAATGAATGTAGTTTTATTATTTTCAATAAATCATTTTTGAAATGTTTAAAATATTGAACATGTTAAAAAAATGTGTATTTACTTTATTATGGATTTGGTTAATGATTATTTATATTGTTTGTATATTTTTAATAATGTAAAATGTTAGAATTATTAATTATTACTTTTGAAGTATGTTGACGTTTTTGAATGCTTTAAGATTTACAATTTTCAATAATGATTATTTATAATTATTTAAAGTAATCCTTGCTTTAAATATAAAAAAATATTTTTTTTATTAATGCACAGGGCCTAATATTTTAAATGTTTGAATTTTTATTCAAATGTATTATTTGTATTATTATAAATATTCAAAATATGTTTAAAAATAATCCAAAACAAACCAACTGAATCATGAAAGAAAACTAAGTGAAACCATTTGTCATTTCAAGTGTTTTTCAAGGTGTTGACACTGATTGTGAATCAGTTCATTTAAAGTTGGATGTGGGAGAGGTGTATTCCTGCTACAGCACAATGAAAAAGATCAAGCTTTGATATCTGTCTCACATGTGGCCATGTAACAAAAGCTTGTGGGGCAGAAGAGAGTGTATGTGTTTGTCTAAAAGTCTAGACATCCAGTACTGCAACAGTTTTCATATATTTAACAAGATAAAGTGAGTTTTTTTAATGAAGTAGCAACACAGGGGGAATATTTAGGCGACTGCAAAATAAATGATTCACAGCTCTCCCTTCAGCTGCATATTCCCAGAAGTGTGCTTTAGCTAAAGCTCAGGAATCGCGTTCAAATTTAGAGCATTGAGTCACACTTCTCTCCCTTCAGAGGGAACAGACGTTTTATTCTTCAAATAGTGCTTCAAATAGGGGGTCTAAAAGGTCATGCTTTTAATAAAAAGAAAGAAAAAAAATGTGAGAGTCCATTATTAGTTGTGGGGAAAAAACAGCTTATCCTCTATGGCATTGAATATAGAAAAAACTAATTAGCACTGTGTGGTGGTGTTTTTTGGGTCACTTGCACTCTGTATCTGGTCTGTAATCTGACTAACTTTATGATTCACGGCTGAAACAAAAGTCTGTGCCGACTGCCATGTGTTTATCACGGTATTAACAAGTTCCTCAAATGTTTGTTGATTATTACTATATATAAATAAATAAATGCGGCTGTGAGAATACATTTGCATAATTTATCTTTTTGATCTTTCATTCAAAAAATTCACAAAAAAACTTTCATTGAGGTAAAACTTTTGAAAGTGGGGGGAACTCACATTATGATATAAATGTTTTTCTCCTACGCATGCTGGCTACCATTATGGCCACCCCTAGAAATTCTTATGAGTAAAATTTCTCTGAAGTATATTCCTATTCATATTTTTTTTTTAAAAAAATAGCACACCAGGGTAACTACGAGCATGACATTTTCCAGCCATGACTTCTTGTTCCACAGGATTATAAATATGAGGAACACCAAGCCCATATTCCCTTAATAATCCATCACAAAGGGTAAAACCAAAGAATATAGTTCTGATGTTTAGGACAAGATTGTTGAGCTTCACAAAATATAAAGTGGCTGTAAGAAAAGAGCTAAAGCATTGAAAATCTCCATTTCCACAATCAGGGCAATAATTAAGAGGTTTCAATTAACTAAAGATGTTACAAATCTGCCTGGAAGAGGATGTGTGTCTATATCATCCTAATGAACGGTGAGGAGGAGAGTTTGAGTGGCCAAAGACTCTCCAAGGATCACAGCTGGAGAATTGCAACATTTAGTTGAGTCTTAAGTCAGAAACTTAAAAAAAGACATGACTGGAACTTCAACTGGGACTGGCTTCTATGGTCAGACGAAACATAACAAAACAGGGATAAAAAGTACCCCATGTCCACGGTTAAATATACTGCTGTATCTACAATGTTGTGGGCCTGTTTTTCTGCCAGAGGTCCTGAACATCTTGTTCAGATGCATGCATCATGGATTCAAACATCAAAATCAACACAAAAATGTGCCTCTGAGCTCAAAACTAAGCTTCTGCTATATGGCTGTGTCAGTCCTCTGACCTGAACCCTGTAGAAAATGAGTGAGGTTAACTGAAGAGAAGAAGCACCAACATGGAGCTGTGAATCTAAAGGATCTGGAGTGATTCTGGATGAAGGAATGGTCTCTGATCTCTTGTCAAGTGTTTTCTAACCTCATCAGGCATCATAGGAGAAAACTCAGAGCTGTTATATTGGGAAAATGACGTTGCAATAATTGGGAAACGTGAACTAGAGAAAAACATTTATAAATAATGTTAGTTCCCCCCACTTTCCCATTGTTTATATATTGAACATTGTTTTTTTTTTAAATGTTTTAAATAAAATTACTATATTAAATAATATCCATATTAAAATGGTAATTGTGATATTTAGTTTAAAATGAATATTCATTTTCATCATGTACATTATAGTGTTGTGATGCCATAATTCACTTGAAGCATTTAAAAGCAAAGCCTTTTTTTTCTAAAGAGACTATTGGGTTTTACTTTCACTTTTTTGTTTATTTTAACAAGATAAGATTTAGTTTTGGCCATTTATCAGTTTATGTTTTGAGTTCTTTTAATTATACAATATATTTTTCTCTCTCTGACATTTATCAGTTTATGTTTTGAGTTCTTTTATTTATACAATATATTTTTCTCTCTCTGACATTTATCAGTTGACATTGATCAGTTAATGAAAGTGAATAAAAACCTTTTGCATTTTGTCATTCGTCAGATATTAGAGAGTCCTGGTTGTGGGATTGTCCCTTAAATGACAGGTGCTGAGATAATATATTTTCTTTTAGTATCATTCTGTGTTTAGGTGAATTTAAACCGTGGACATCAGCTCTATGCAAATTAAAACCATAAGATTATCAGAAGTGTTTTTAACTTTCCTTTTATTTAAACACCCAATGAAATATATTCAACAGATACGGCAGTATATTCTTTTAGAAGAATAGTTAACAGAATAGTTATAAAGATTCATCACTGTCATTTAAAACCTGCGTGACTTTCTTTAGTGGATCCCAAAAAGAGAAGTTCTGAATAATGTTCGTGCTTTTCCCAAACATCATAAAAGCAGATGTGGACCAGGGGCTTTCAGGTTACAAAAGAAGCAGGAGAGCATGAATCATAGCACATCAGTGTCAGAGCATCATAAAAGAAATCCATATATAATGTACATTCAAAGACTGAAATGTGATATTTAACTCTAAAATCTAGCTTGACAGCCTAGTCTCCATTTACTTTTATTGTAGCTACACACAACAGCAGTTTTGAAATTCTATAAAAAACTCCTTGTGTTATAAAATAAATCATCAGCTGTGATCTGGAGTCTTACATACTCAGAACAATAGTGATTTTGTCAGGTTTCTTTAAAAGTTTTTCATATTTATTTTCATAAATATTTTTCATATTTATATTCATCAAATATACTATACGTGAAATTTGTGATTTCCGAGTGAAAATAGTACAATTACACTTTTACTCAAGTATTTTAATCAAGTTATTAGACTTGATTTTGGTTTGGAGTAAAATGTTTGACATACACTTTAAAAAATATATTTTTGGGAAGATGTAAATAAAGATTATTGGAGTATTTTTACAAGAATACTATTTTGATTTCAGTTTGTTACTTTGTAATTAATAGTGAAATTGACTGGCCATTTCTGAGTGAAAATTGTTCACACCATTTGTTTTTAGTGTAATATCTGTACTTTTTACACCTCTGAACACGGACGACTGTGTCAAATGTGTCCCTCTCCTCCCTGCATCACAATAACAATCCCCATTAAACATGAATTCACACATCTGTCATTTAGCAGCTCTGTCGTTCTTAATAGCACAATATTGTACATTAGTTACAGGGACAGTCCCTCTGAAGCGACCAGAGATTTGGTGACATCCTTTCAGTTAGCAGTCATGAACTTCAGCGAGCTCAGTCTGCCCACAGATGTTCAAATGCAGCCCATGGTTTAGGTATAACACCTTGTAAATGGATGGATCATTCTGAGCGCATAGATTTGGTTTCTCTTTCATGTTTGCGTTTGTTTAGTTTCTCAGTGCGGTACTTCAGTCGTTTACCTGTGTCACAAAGTTTCAGTGATTCTTTTACAGAAGTAAGAAACACGAAACAAAACCTGCTTTAAAAATAAACATGCATGAAACGTTTAAACTGAAGCATAAACTTTAATATTACAATAAATTAAAGATTGGGGTAGTATAAAAATGTTAGGCGTTACTACAATACTTTTGTAGTACCAAAACACTTATGACAGTTCCTATGCATTTTTTACAACAAGTAAAACTAAATTTGGCAATAAACATATCATATATATATATATTTATACAAAAAGTGAAAATAAAAACTGACACAGCATCTCATAGAAAACTAAACTTGAAAGAATGATTTTGTTTGCTGATGTGAATTACTTGTAGATCATTACACTCACAACGGCTTACAAGAAATCATAATTTAATGTGTAATGATCTAGAAGTAATTCACATCAGCAAACAAAATCATTCTTTCAAGTTTCGTTTTCTATGAGATGCTGTGTCAGTTTTCATTTTCACCTTTTGTATATACATACGAAACATTTGTATTTGTATTTACATATGAAACATTACAGAAAAAACATCCAGAAACATGACTGTCACTGACTAACATGGGCAAGGCATCTGCAGCAAGGCATCTGTTTTAGTTTGTGGATACTGTCTATACCCATGAGATAAATAATAAAGGACAGCTGATCATCGTTTCAGTGGAAAGCCACATGTAACAATGTTTCCCCCCAAAAGTGTTTGAGAACTTGCAAGTGTCTTTGTTGAAGACTGAAATGACGTCTCACAGCAAGAACTAGTCATGACACTTTACTTAAAGCCTTTATGCATAATGCATTATAAAAAGTTTAGTTTTAATGCATTAATTATGCCTTGTAAAGCACCTTATAATTCATTGTACAATATCATAAATAATTGTAACCACAGTTAATACATTATAACACTAATCAATTCATTGTTAGACTATGAATTTTAAATTCAGTTATAATTATTTACAACATGATACGATGCATTACAACGCACATTATGAATAATGATAATGCATTATAGCCCTTATACATAAAGGCTTTAAGTAAATCTTTCTCAGTCCATTAAAATGAGATCTGTAGTACTTAAAGCAGAAGGAGGACAAAAAAGTTACCATAACGTATGGTTTTAGCAATTAAAGGGCTATGGTTCACCCAAAAATGAAAATACTGTCATTAATTACTCGCCCTCATGTCGTTCCAAACCCGTAAGACCTTCGTTCATATTCAGAACACAAATTGTAGCACAGAAATGTAGCAAGGATATCGTTAAAATAGTCCATGTGGCATCAGGGGTTCAACCGTAATTTTACAAAGCTCCAAAATTACTTTTTGTGTGCAAAGAAAATAAAACAGCTGCTGCGG
The DNA here is from genome assembly GCA_027422405.1 of Ptychobarbus kaznakovi. Lineage (NCBI taxonomy): Eukaryota > Metazoa > Chordata > Actinopteri > Cypriniformes > Cyprinidae > Ptychobarbus > Ptychobarbus kaznakovi. The sequence goes on from CM049794.1 coordinate 32,798,453, forward strand.
AAACTAATTTATTCAAGTCGTTGTTATTTTTTTTGCGCACAAAAAAGTTATCTCGTAGCTTTGTAAAATTATGGTTGAACCCCTGATGTCACATGGATTATTTTAACGATCCCTTGATCGTGTAAGGATCGTTGCTGTCTATGGGAGGGTCAGAAAGCTCTCAGAATTCATCAAAAATATCTTATTTTGTGTTCCGAAAATGAACGAAGGTCTTACGGGTTTGGAACGACAAGAGGGTGAGTAATTAATGACAGAATTTTCATTTTTGGGTGAACTATCCCTTTAACATTTGTTTTCTGTTTCGGGATGATTTATTTGTAGCTGTATGTGATGATTCAGGTAGTGTAGTGAGATAAGGTGAGAGAAAAGAGAAGTTGCTATTGCCCCTTATCGGTTATCAGTCTCTATTTAACATATGAGAATCACACTCTTACACGCTTTCTGCGGCTGACTTGCTCATAGAGCCCAATTTTCAAACAATCAGTTTTTGAATCCCTTCGTGGTGAAATTACCTCTGACTGCTGCTTTCTTTTCCCAGATGGGCTTCCCCTGTGTCCTCAAGTCTCCCTATGACTGACTGCTGGACAGAAGTGTGATTGGCATTGATAGGCTTTTGCAATGTTTGTACAAAATAGGCCTAGATGTGTGATGGAGAGGTGGATAAGTGGGTCAGTATGGGTTAGTGTGTTTTAAAGTGTTCTCAGACTAGCCAACATGTGCAAAAAGTGAACAAACTAAAACAAAAAAACACATACTTTGAATAAATAAACAGATCACTAGAGTGACGCTAAATATCTGAAAGCCCCTCAACCAGTAAAAGCACTGCTGACATATTGCGTTTATAAAATGTAGGCCAGGGATCTCCAAACCTGGCCCTGGAGAGCTACCATCTGGCAGATTTCTGTTCCAACTCTGCTGCAACACACCTGTCTGTAATTATCAAGTAGCATTGAAAACCTTGATTAGCTGGTCCAGGTGTGTTTGATTGGGGTTGGAGCTGAAATCTGCAGGATGGTAGCTCTCCAGGAGCAGGGTGGCTATAACAACCTCAATATAATAAGTGTTTAAAATAATTTATTTAAACCAATTAATGGAAAGCTGTCAGAGACTGTTAGCTATGAAGACAACTAACTTGGATTGTAGTTTAAGTTTAAAAGTATGTGAATGATAACCACAATGACTGGGACCTCCACCTTCCTCCTGTGGTGTACGGAATCAAAGCAGGTTGTGTGTTAACACACTTACTAATATTTATAATATCTATTGTTAGTTGTTAATGGTAAAACTAAACTGATGATTTTATTTCATATTTAATGTCAAGGGTGGAGTTTTTCAGTTTAATACAAATTAAAGAACACACCACTAGACTAAGTCCCTACTTCCTCCTCTTCCATCGACACTCACATCTGCCAGGGGTCATTAATGCCTGTCCCATTGGAGATGATTTTGGAGTTGCTGACCCAGAAGACATCTACACCAGAGTAAACAAGATGAAACTTCTCAATTAAATGTTTGTTTTTGAATAATAAAGGTTAATTTATTAGTAATGTCTCTAGGATTGTGTGTGCTCAGAGTCTTAATATCACTTAAGCATTCTCTGCCTCAGTATATTGCATCACCAGGATGAAGAATCAATGACGGAGGCGCAGTCATTCTCCTGACTCTGTGTGTCAGCACCAAGGACCCTATACTGGGGTCAGCATCTCTTCCAAAGGGGTGGCCACTATTGTGAAAGGGTCAACGTGCCAGAGGCATTTACAATTAAATGCTAGATTTAGAAATATTGCATATTTGTTTGTAATTCCTGTTTTTACTAATTGTCACATACTTGTGTATTATCAGATGAACCAACTGAGAGGATGTTTATCCAAGACCACTGTTAGTCCACATTTTAATGTCAGAGAGAGCATCCATATACATTTATTTTAAAGCAAGGCAAATTTTGTCTCACTTGAGAAGACTTCCAGAGCCTGGGTTTAACCAGTGCAAGGAATCTACTCTGTTTATATTTAGTGTCTCATTTTACTGCCTAAAAAATAAATACATTTCCAGATAATGCATAATGTTACACATGGCAGTTTTTACAGGGATGCAATTGTTCTGCAATTAATTTCAGAATGCAAATGCTTGTCTCAAGATTGTGTAAGAAGCTGCAGGAAGGCATACTGATATGATATCTGCATGTTTAATACCTTATAATTTTCTTTCCATAAGGGGAAAAATTAACATTGTGGACCTCTGTGTTGTTCCCGCCTGGAAAGACCAAAAATGTTGACCTAGTGCATTGTTTCCCTGTAAGTTCATCATATACTCATCAACCGAGAAATAACTCTATTGGGAGCAGGCACAGAAGTATATGTTTTAGTGCATTCATATTACTTTGTCCCAACACTAGGAAAATGTGAGGTCCAAGGATATCATAGTTCTTTTTTGAGTTCTATCGTGAGTTCTATTTCATGGATATTAACAAAATATTATGTTGGTAGCTAAGAGGGAGATCGTTTTTCTTGATTCTCTTCATCCTGATGGTTTTAGAGATGAGACTTACAGGTTCGATGCAGTATGGTTCATACTTAGGTTGAGACTAAAGATAATTCACTGGCCTTGTTCTAGGCATGTTATTTGGTTACAATTTTTAAAAGGAGCCTTGTTTTCAGTTCATCAAAGTGCCTCAGACTACAGACTGATCGTTTAATTAAACATGTTTTCTTTGGAATGCCAGACATATTGCAACTTTCATTGACCCAGGATACTAGACAAAAAAACAAAACAACAACAACAAGTAACAGGAGGAGACCTTGAGGTATGTTTAAATGATGGAATTATGTCAAGCTAATTTAAGTGTGTATGTAATGTATACATGTTTAAATAAGCTAGTAGTTGCTTTTAAAACTAAGTGTGGATGCACTTTTCCTTTTCCAGTTTTATGGAATGACTGTGGTGTCTACATGCTGATTTAATTTGTCAAAGCTGTTAGATAATAAAATCTAAGTCTTATAGTGTTATTTGTATTTCAGAGTATGCGTTCAGCACCTGTACATCAAGTCCATTAACATTCAGAAAGGTAATTTTCAGAAGCAAATTATGACTTTTTGTTTATAATCCAGTTTCAAGAGGATATGGAACGATTTTAGTCATACTGTGTTGATGAACAAGGCCTGAAGGTCAATGCCATGTTGCTCAATCAGCAATTGCAGTAGATGAATGACTGACTGAGTGAGAGAACAACTGAGGGACTGAATGAAGAGTGGAAGAAACTAATTCATTTATGAATAAATTAACTGAATAAATAAATCACCAACTTTATCCTTAATATTCAGAAATGTGTTAAAATATGCTGAAATAAGTAGAACAGATAAATAGAACATATCACACACACACACACACACACACACACACACACACACACACACACACACACACACACACACACACACACACACACACACACACACACACACACACACACACACACACACACACACACACACACACACACACACACACACACACACACACACACACACACACACACACACACACACACACACACTTATATACATGCCCTGATGCCTTCCTACCAGTCGCGTAGCTACGGATGCCTATGTCAGTCAGGCCCATCCATTCAGTTGAACTTGCCTCACAAGGTAGACTAATGAGTGATTTCTGTTGCAATTATCACAATACTTGACCTATAAAATAAATCATATTGTTTCTTGATTCTTCTTTGCCATATAATGATGAAGATAAGTTAGTTTTATGAGTAGTGGTTGCGCATTGCACATTTCAGTCAGATTGCGAACAGCCCCTTAGGGAGTAAATATATTTTCAGAAGTGAGGGGGACAGATTGGTCTGATTGTCAGGTTTCATTATTATTATTATTATTTTCTTATTTATTTTAATTGGCTGAGAAATCAAATACACTGCTGGACAATAACCAATAGTTTGCATACTATAATTGTTTTTCTATATTTTCCCAAATTACAATTTTATGAATTGTTTACATACTACAAACACTTTTTCCATTTTTATCACAGAATAAGCCAAGGTAGAAGATACATTTTGTAGTTTCCATAGCCTAACATAATACATGTTATGTCAGTTAGAACTGCATTAGTAAGATCCTATGTGTTCCTGTGGCTCAGTGGTAGAGTATTGCGTTAGCAGCGCAAAAGGTTGTGGGTTCAATTCCCAGGGAACACACAGACTGATAGAAAAAAAAAATGTATAGCCTGTAAGTGGCTTTGGATAAAAGCTTCTGATAAATGTAAGATGTTTTTTTATTACCTGGAGATGACTTGAAAAACACACATAAATCATGTATTGTCACAGTCGTGTGTTTATTGTCTTCACGTTTCATCAGTCAAAACTTTATTTTCATTCAGCTTAGCTGCAGCAGAGATTGCTTTGTCTACAGAGATTTCTGGATGCCTTTATCCATATTAGGGATTTCCTGGCACATCATACAGTAAGTTATTACTTCTATGAGTCAGTTTTTGGACTTCTGTGCAAGAGCACCCTCTGGCTTCGAGTATGAATGAAACATACATTGTAAGTGTTGAGCGCTCCACAGTGTTCAACTCTCATTGTCTGTTATAATCATCAAAAGTAAGCCAATCTACATTTTCCTACCATGTTGCCTATAGTCACTGTTGGTTATTTCATGTGGTTTATCTAGCCGCTGAGCCAGACTATGACCAAGCACTGCTGTCCTGCTGGTGTGATGGTGTTCTGTTGCATCTTTCAGATGTGCATGTGTGTGGCGTACGGCCGTTGTGCTAATGCTGTTCTTATTGTTATGTTCTCAACTCTGCATATGATGACATTCCGACTTATGCTCGTTGGCCTATTTTGATAAAAGATGCATTTTAAGTTAGGCCCACTTGCCCCACCTACATTGTGATTCCTGGCTAAGCGGGTGATGCCTACCTTGAATTGTGTCCTCCGAAGGTGGCATGCGGCTACTGTACAGTAAATTACGCATCCAGTACTGAATGCAATTATGCACATAAATGAGTGAGAACTGACACTGAAGTCCGATTATTCCATGCAAATTAACTCATACTCGCATATTTTCTGCTTACAGTTACTTTTTCAGCGCATCAAACTAATATTAACTAATAGTGCGCAATGTAAATATTTGCCATGACAACCATATTTATTTTTGCAATAAGTTCAGATAATAAGGCTAATAGTTAGATACGAATATTCTTAATTTTATGTAGCCTATTATTGTAATGTTTTAATATTTAAAGCAGATGTTACCCCCGTCCACACCACTTTTTAAGACGCACTTACATATGCGTCTAATAGCTTACACTGCATACATGGAATGAGAGAGATGGGTTACTTAAAATAGACCTACCTCTGTTTGTGTTCCTCGGAAGGAAGTCATTCATTTAGCCTTCATCGTGGGTGGCATAAGGGAGTAAATGATGAGAGGATGTTCTTTTGTTCAGTGGAGTATCCCTTAAAATGTTAAATGTGGTTAAATGAGACATTCAGATTTATTTGTATACATTTTTGACTTGGTTAACTGTTAGATATCGTAAATCTCAGAAGGAAAGGAAAAGAGAAAGGATGTGTGCAATGAGCTGCCAGCCTTTTAACCCACTTCTATGTTTTTGAAGTGTGAGTGAAAAATATTCTGAACAGGACTCTCCATACACATCGCTGGGAAATCCATATACACCACGTTGTTTGATTAAAGAAAAACAATTAGATGGAAAATGAAAATATTGTTAAACATTCTGCTGTTTCATACACCTCAGTAAACAAAATATCCATGAACTTTGCAAGCACTGGCTTGTAACATTGGTACACGAATATTGTTGGAATATTCTGGTTATTGATTTTGTGCTCTTCTATAACTGTGGTTTGGGTCAGCCAGCAAATAAAAAAAACTGCAGCGGTCTGTTAACAGCAAAAGGATCATTGGTGTGCACCTGCCCACCTTCAAACAAAGAGTTAAGAAACGGGCAAACAAAAAAACGACCTGCCATGCAGAACGTTGACTAGTCACCATGCTGTAACATCCCCCATCTCTAATTATTTACTCTCTCTAGTTAAAGGAAAAGTTGGCCAAAAAATGCAAAGTTATTATTATTATTTTTAAGTTATTTAAATGTTCATCAGATATGTATGTTTATATGTATGTATGCTTTACTCATGTCGTTCCAATCCTGTATGACAAGTTAATTGTATTTATTTATTTTATTTTTTACAATGGAAGGCAGTGGTCACCAAAACTGTTTTGGGTGATAGCTCTTGCTGGACCAGTGATCTACTAGCACCAGCATAAAACAAACCTGTTTAGACCAGATAGCTTCTTCAGCTGGACTTTCCTGAAGAAAATAAATGAATTAGGCCTACTTTATATAGTGTAAACTAGTTTGTAGAATGTTATCTGAGAAGTGCTGAGTATTTGTGCAAAGTATAGGCTACACACAATAATAATGATATCATGCAAAATAAATTAATAAGAAATTATTATTACAACCTAAAAGAGCTTTTGGCCGGCATTTCACTTTGCATAGACTACTTGAGGTAAGCATGTAAAAGATCGAGGCTATCGGTCTGAATAAGCCAAACACAGCTAAACTAGAGCATCCTCCACACACGGCTTCTGGCTCGATGCGTTTGAAGGGGATGTTTTTCGGGGTTTCGGTCTGCAACCTCCTCCGCCCTCTCTTATAAAAGGCGCGGCGTTTCTTCTCAGGGCAGTTGAACTCACTCTGTCCGTCAGTCAGTATGGACTCGAAGGATGCTCAAGAGGTGTTAGAGAGCGGCGGCGGCGGCGCACGCTGTCGCTGTAGCAACGGGCGGAGGACCGCGGCGGCGTTCATCATCAGAGTTTATTAACAGCCGTCTGTGCCGCCCTCAGCCTCAACATCTTACTCCGCCAGCCGCACGTAAGAGCTCGTTTCTGATTTATTTTGTGTTCTTTACGGTGTACAACGCTGATTTGAGAGTTGTAGATGATGTACGAGTGAAGCAGAGTGTAAGTGCGTTTAAAAGTCCTTCAGAGGGCAGTGTTGACCGTGGTAATGGTTGGTTTGATAAGTTCTTCAGACTTGTCACAGCCAGATATTTAGTCAAAGACCTGAGATTATAGGATATTTGTTAGTGTCACAAGCAAATTCTTTTTTGTGATGTGTAGAATATTGAATGGTTTTCAATGACAGCCGTTAGTGTTTAGTCAGTTAACCCACTTGTCTCAGGTGTGTTGTTTTATGTGGTCATGTGGTGTGTCTCAGAGTGTGGTCTAATTGAGCTTTGCCTTGGCATGTCCCTTCGGGGAAACCCCTCTTAACATCTGAACCATCTCTCTGTGAGTTTGTTTTTAAAACCATCATCAAATTATAATAACTGTTGAGGTCAGGAGAACAGGAGATCTAGCTACATTTCAATTTCAAAGTAGGCCTATACTGATATCAGACAACGATACCCACAAAAGACAGTTACTAAATGATCCACTTAGTAGTCCAAGGGTGAACAGGATGTGATTTGTGCACTATATGGGTTGTGTGCCAAGTCCTAAAAGGGCATTTTTGTTGAACAAATGTGTTCCACTATCTCTATGTAGGCCTTTTCAGCCCACATGTTCCACAACTAGCCTTTTGCTCTGGTCAATGAAAGTGTTTTTGTGATTCTGTTGATTTGATACAGATGGAATTTTCCATGTCTAACAGAATGAGTGTGTCTGTTATTTCTCATCACTGTGATCATTACCATTTCCATATCTTGAATCAGCTGGGCCCGAATTTTACACTGGAAACCACGTGGTGACCCAAAACAATAAGTGTTTATTGTGAAAAATATTCCTTAAAATTAAACATTACAATTTTTTCTTTGATGAACAATATTAAATATGCTGAATAAGAAAATTCACAATTTTGAAAATGCATAATCAATGGCAGAAGTGTGATAATGTGTTTTTGGGAAACAACTTACTATCTCTTTTTTAAAAATGTATTTAGTTTCCACTTGTAGTACACTTGAACCTACTCGTGTATGAAAGATGAGTTCAAGAGTACTACAAGTGGAAACTAAATACATTTTTTAATAAGAGATAGTATTTTAAAAGTTTAATTCATATTCATGTTGTCCCAAAATATTACATTTGAGTACACTTAGATGTTCTTAAGATTATCTTAAGAAGGACTAAATCATATTTTTTAGTATATTAAGAACACAAATAGTATGTGAAAGTAGAGCACTTTAAGTACATTATGGAAGTGCACCCTTTTCACCTGGGGTGAATCAATATTAGTTTTATAACCATTTTTGAGTTGCTTAACTTTTTTTCGTAACTTTCTTTTCAGCAGCAGAAGTTTTCAACGGACAACGGGATATTCATGCAAATGCTCAGTAAGTGTTCATTTTATCATATTATTCAGATTTAATTTCTGGAAAGATATATTAAATCCTCATATAAGGAGACAAAATTGAATACCATGCAATATGCAACAGAATTCTGTGATAAGTATATATATATATATATATATATATATATATATACATGTGACCAGGGCTGGACTGGGACAAAAAATCGGCCCTGGCATTTTTTTGGTCCAGGCGGCCCACCACCACTTCGAACTATATATATATATTCAAGAAGAACATGTACCGGCCCGATAGTGCGTCGGCCCACCGGGAAAATGCCCGGTATGCCAGATTACCAGTCCAGCCCTGCATGTGACCCTGGACCTTAAGTGACACTTAAGTCTTAAGTGTCAGTTTTTCGAAATTGAGATTTATACGTAATCTGAAAGCTGAATAAATAATCTTTCCATTGATGTATGGTTTGTTAGGACAATATTTGGCCCGAGATATAACTATTTGAAAATCTGGAATCTGAGGGTTCAAAAAAATCTAAATACTGAGAAAATCGCCTTTTAAAGTTGTCCAAATGATGTTCTTAGCAATGCATATTACTAATCAAAAAAGTTTTAATATATTTACGATAAGACATTTACTAACTATCTTCATGGAACATGATATTTACTTAATATCCTAATAATTTTTGGCATAAAGAAAAATTTATAATTTTGACCCATACGGTGTATTTGCTAGTAATCCATACTATTGCTACAAATATATCCCACCGACTTAAGACTGGTTTTGTGGTCCAGGGTCACACATATATATATATATATATATATATATGGATTTAAATTAGTGACGTCATCTCATCTTTTTGTCAGATCTATGATTTTATAAAAAAAATATTATGTACGAAAAAAATAATTCTTTATGTACTTGTATGTGTGTGTCAGATGTAGATTCAGATGAGCTGAGATTCACAGCCATCTGGAACCAGAGTGTGGAGCTGAAGAATCAGAAGAGGGTGAAGCTGTCCTGTGCAGGACCGTACATGGTCTATCTGTGGGCTTGTGTGGACAGCTACGGCACTGAGACGGTTGCCAACCTGACACTGGAACAGGGAAGTAAATTGTTCCACCTGCAGACCCTGCGAGACGGAGGGTGCCAGGAGATGCAAGGCATTTTCATGCTCTCCAACAAAAGCGAAGTCACATTGAAAGTCGGACACATCGAAGAACATTTCAAGATTGAAAGGCTCTTCTTAGGCCTCCACTACATGCTAGGAGCCCAGTGTTTCTCTTATCCACTGGAGAAGCTATCCAAGATAGAAGCCGCTATTGGATATGAAGCTTTTTAAGGTGCTCGTTCCTCAGAAGAGCTGTTTAGATGATACAACTTTGGCATGACCCTCAGTTTGAGTTACCATGAAGAAATATCTCTCGTTTTCACCCTGATTTGAACCTTTTCCTGAGTTTGAAGTATAATGATGATGCTATATTTAGACTTAGACTCAGACTTTTAGACTTTCCCTGGACCAAAAGTATAATCATGAAGCTAAAAAAGAAGACTTGGAGAGATGCAAAGACATTTTTCCATACCGGAAGAGTCTATTATTTTTCCATACTATATTAAAGCTCTTCAAGATTGACTATTTGTGAAACACTTACTGCATCACAGTGGAAGTGGGCGACGATGTGGTATTAACCGTAATGGCACTTTGTCAGCTCAAAGAGAGCATACCTCACCACAGTCTGGATTAGTGGTGTTCCATAAGCTCTTTGAATGTATTGAGACCGTGCGGTTGAAAGAGAATGGAAGGCCTTTATCTGAAGTAACCAGCTGCAGATCATTTTGAAGCTATTTCTGATCAATGTACATAGTACTGTCATTTGAGCAGGACTAATTAGAACACACTCAGATATTGTCCTGATACAGCTTTCAAATAGTGACATAGCAATAATGTTCTCAATTTGTGTCATTATCATTATATTTATATGGAAGGAAACTCCACATATGAAAGGAAATACCAAAGGGTGAATTTTATATTTCAGTTTAAGCTTTGGAACAGGTAATGAATATATATATATTGTTTGTAATACAGAAATGAATGTTGTTTTTTATAAGATTTTTAATTATCTAAAACAGTTTAATTATGTAAACTGTATTTGATCAAACGTTTGATGATTTATTAAAATCAGAGTTATTGGATGCTGTAAGGAGTTAATCCACACTGTCAGAAACTTTCAAAGTTCTGATAGAGCCCTTTCCCTTTAAGAGGGAGACATGTCGGACAATTTATTTATTGAAATTAAATTAAAGTGTATTTTTTTATTTAATCAAACCACTGCTATAGTGATGGTGAAGAAAAGCACTAAAGACCTCAAAAAAAAAACTATATCCACGTCTCATTCAGTCACTCATCAAATGTATTTAAATTCAGTTTTAAATACATTTTCATCTCTTTTTAGTTTGTATTACTTTGCTTCATTGTCAGTGTAATGTGTTTGTTCTTCAAGCATGATCTTAAATGTCTATTCTGCTCAATCAAACCCCTGCTGCAGTTTCTCTAACAATGCTTTATTTATACAGCAAAGTTTGCTCTTTTATTTTATAAATATTACTATACACCATCAATAAAAATGCAATATGCTGAAATATTTAAGTCGTTTTCATGTATTGTACAATGTCGCATTATTGACTATATTCTTGGCCAATGTCTTGTTTTCCCAGATAAGTTTACCTTGTAAGACATTGAGACGTGCCCGAATGTATTTTGAATGTGTAGTAGTTGTCTTGTGGCACTAGCTAAATTATCAAAATACTAGTAACGTTTGCATTCAGTATCGTGAACTAACTAGCAACAATTTACAAATCTGATATATTTTTGTTTATAACTTGAAATGTAGTTAATTATCATGAACCAAGATAAATAAATGCTAATTAACAATACCTAATGCATTAAGCAATGAACTAACCAAATTAATCTCTGTAAAGTGTTACATACTCCGTACATTCTATAAAAAACAATCCTTAAATTTTCTTTCTCAGGTAAGCAATATCTAATTTTCCCTTTTCCCCCGCAGTTATTGTCTGACTAACTAGCATGAGCTTGTCTCCTTCCCCCTCCAATATTACTCTTACATCAGTCTTGCCCGTACATGTCTTTTGCTTCTAGACAGTTATTTCAACAGTGAAAGTGAAAGTACGTTCCCTATTTGTTGTTTTCCTTTGTAAATGTGCCACTGCAAATACTACGCCATGCATGATTGTGATGTCATGCTGAGGAATCTCCTATTGTTCACCAGGGAATGACGTGGAACTACACACGGAGTCCTGACATTACACAGAAGCTGCTGTTGCATCAGACCCTATAATTCCCTATAACGCTCAAAGAAAGAGATACACATATAAGTTATAATGAAAACTTTGAAAATGCAAACATCTATAGGTGTGAGTCTGCTATAGCCACATGGCCAGATGTGTGTCACAGAAAAATATCCAATAAAGAGAGCAATTATGTGAGTATATTTAGGCTACACATACAGAGAAATAAGTGATAAGCAAAATTATGAGTTTTAGGCTATATAAGTATATAGCAGGTCTGAAGTCTGAAGAAGCTGCCGTGGGGTTGGAGTCCACAAAAATAAATCAGTAAATTTAGAATTCCATTATTAAATTACAGAAAATAAAGGAAAATATAATGCAAGACCAAGATATTACATAAAATGTGTAAGATATTTTAGGTGGCTAATAAAATAAGCACATTTGTTATAATAATTTGTGACTTTTTACAGATGATCAAATTTTAGGAACATCCAACACACTAATAATAGCGCATGATTTCGATTCCCAGGTATTCCAGAGGAACTGACTGTTTTTTATCAGTTCGTGAATCATATTCTGTTGCATCATGCTAGGTAACCCCACTCACTCTGCAACCTCACTGGTCCACATTGCATAGGCCTATAATAGTGTCAAGCATGTTCTGACATGTTTCGTCAAACTCTGTTGAGCTTCGAGTATCATATCCAAGACAAGTAGGCTAGTGGACTCAGACTATGTGTGTTCGGTTGTACATCGCAGTTGATTCAGAGTTTATGGTTTGGAATTCATTTTTTATATAATGTCTTTCATAGATATTACAGAAATTATAATAAAATATTATAATTCTATTTTAAACTCGTCTAAACCTGTATTTAGTAAAGCTACGGGACACGTTTCGCAACTATTCTAGTAAATCCCCAACAGTACGCTCAGGGGCACACACACATACACATAAATGTAAGATTGCATAAGCAAACAGATAAAGGGATAGCCTACGCTTAGACAATAGTAAAAATTCTGTCATCATTTGACATCACCCCTCAAGTCTTTCCAAACTCAACTTTCGAAGCACATCTTCAAAAACCTAATATTTTTAATGAATTCTGAAAAATGTATTTCCCTGCATTCCGTTCAAACGAGTCTTTGATGCTCACGTCTCTGAACTGGGAGGGAGACATAAAACCAGACAGATAACCGAGTTTACAATGTTGAGAGAAAAACAAACAAACAAACAAACAAAACAGTTCAATAAATATATATATAAACTCTTAGTATTTATTCCTCCTAGAGGTACTGAGTATTATTAAGTTCACACTGCACGATTTTAGCCCAATTTTTCACTCGCCGGCAGGTTTTGATTAATCACCAACAAATGCCTGACATCGGAGGCAAATCGGTGCTCGTTCATACGAGTGACAATCGCTTAGTGTGAATTATCAAAGACGCGATCTGAGGGAATCGATTCACAATCCTGCTGTGTGAATGAGTTCTGAATGAAAAATACATCAGTGATGATCTACAGCCAACGAGAGAGCAAGATAGGGCAGCAGGAAGCTCCGGGAGGCCATTTTTTAACGAAGCGATTAGGCATTTACAAACAACCCTTATTTTTGGCATTAGAATATACAGATCGGGTAGGCTACGAAGATGAAGAAGGGGCTAGGATTTTTTCCTATAAATAATATTCTTCTATAAAGGACAAAGATTTATTGCATTTTTCTTTTTCATAAATTTGAGGGCTTCTATAGGCTATAAGAAATTAACTCATTATAAAATGCACAACACTTTGGTTTAACTTTAAGTAGGCTACTTAGATTTGTGTATATAAAAATCTCCATAAAAATATGTTTGTGAACAAGTCATCTTTGTTAATTATTGTGTGTTCAGGGAGGATTTATAGACCATAATATTAGCGTGATCTTTCATTATTTCCTTCTCTTGTCGTGTGCGTTTGACTGTAGTTTGCGGAGCAGACAGAGTTGACGGCGATTCTTCCTATTGTATTGTAAAGTCATGCAGCGTGTAACCTCCTGTCGCCGGTCCATCGTGCAATGTGAAAACAGCAGTGACTGAATGCTACCCCAGATAGTCGTGCAATGTGAAAACAGCAGTGATCCGATGACTTTGAAAATCGTGCAGTGTGAACTCGGCATAAGGTTGAATAGCCTATGGCAAAATATACTGGTGACTAGTAATGTTTATGCCTTGTTATTATAATTTGAAAGTTGATACAGTGTGCTGATTTAAAAAGTTTTACACAAGAAATAAATTGGGGGGAATAGATTTGTGAAAATATCTATTTCACTGAATTGTATTACAGTTTAAACACATTTCTTGATTATGCATCTTTTTTTTGTGGAACTCTAAACAAAAAAACAACTACTAACTCAATTCCCCAAACTTCCTATATTCAGGTCAAAATGAAGCTCTCCACTCAAAACAACGCAATCTTCCAAAAAAAAAAAAAACCTTGCTCTCAGACATGACACGCAAACCCTCAAAAAGCAAATACCAAAGTAACAGTGCGTTTACATTAAGCGCGCGCTCCCATTTTTAATCTGCTGCTCAGAATGCTTGAGGTTACTGAAGTCGGATGGATTCTGCTTGGATGTCAATGCTTTTATTGTTCATCAGCTTTTATTGTTCGTCTGAAAGTGATTCCAATGATATCGTTCCCTCAGAGTCGCTATGTGGCGTGGACTTTTCTATTCTGATAGAAGTAGAAAAATTATTTCAACGATTTTGGCATAAATTTTAGGTTACACTTTATTCCACTTTAGACATTCTACTAACTATAAGTAACTTAGCAACTACATGTCAACTAATTCTCATTAATTTGCAACTACTAACACTCAGAGTAGACTGTTAGGATATATTTAGGGTTAGTAGTAGGGTTAGTTGACATATACTTGCAAAGTTTCTCACAGTCAGTATGTTGTGGGCCCATCAAAATAAAGTGTTATAAGATATTAAGTGAAGTGAAAGTGATATAGAGCCAAGTATGGTGACCTATACTCGGAATTCGTGCTCTACATTTACCCATCCAAGTGCACACACATATCAGTGACACACACACACACACACACACACACACAGTGCAGTGGGCAGCCATTTATGCTGCTGCACCCGGGGAGAAGTTGGGGGTTCGGTGCAAGGGCACCTCGTCATGGTATTGAAGATGGAGAGAGCGCTGTACAATCACTCCCTCCACCAACAATCCCTGCCAGACCGATACTCGAACTCACAACCTTTTGATTATGAGTCAGACACTCTACCATTAGGCCACGACTTAAGCAGACAGTCTGCTAATACTCTAATGACTGCTAGTTGACATGTAGTTGCCAAGTTACTTACTGTTAGTTGAATGTCTAAAGTGGACTATCAAAATTAAGTTTGACCAAATTTAATTAAGGAAATTAACATTTCATGCCTGTAAAATCTCCATCTTAACCCATTTAACCCCACCAGTCACAATAGTGACCATAAGGTTTTCATTTATAAATCTCTAAAAATGTTACAGACTGTTAGTGCATTTCCATTTAATATGGAAAAAAATAAAGGGTTTCAGTTTATTATGTGCGGTGTCACATGGACAGTGCTGTCACATGACCAGAGCAGTTTATTTCCTGTTTGCACCATGAGAAGATGATGGCTGCATCAAAGCTCCAAAACAAAAGGCTAGTAAAGTATGTAAACATAAAGATATGTGTCCATTCATAAGTGTGGTCATCTTGGCTACTAGTGAAGGTTGCACAATTGCAATGACAAAATATAGTGATATATAATATAAAGTTCAAATGTTACAAATTAAGTTTTGTCATCAATTAAAATATTGATGTTGTTATACTGGTAGCACTAATATAAAAATTTATGATGTATGTTACAATAAAGTAACAATTTTGAAATACGTTGATGGTTTTATTTGTTGTCTTTTATCTCAGTATTTCTATCAGTGTTGTGCAGGGTTTTTAATGCATAATAGTAACCCTAGAATGTGATGAAACTAAAAATTGTATGACTGCGGAAATATGTTAATTTAGTATACACATTATCCCACCCGTCACAATTGTATATAAAAATCATATGGAAATGTTTTTTTTTTCACACACTTTTCCCCACAAAAATAAAAAAATATTATTGATTATTTCTAAGGGTTACTAATGACACATAATTTGGATATTTTCATGTCTGTGAAAAAAAATTGGGATTAAACGAGTTAATACTGGAGTTAATCATGTCAAATCACATAGACTGTGCGGGTCCAATACTTTTTTGTTTTTTTAAACATATGTTATATGTTCATATGTTTCATATGTGCCAATATTGTCATCTTAAATCTGCACTTCTTAGATCTGCTGCTTTGAGCTTAGGTCACTGTTTCAATGTTGGCGTTTTAATCTTACTGGAAATTGGTTTTCAGTCATCCGGTGTTTGCCTTATCTGGCAAATGGGGTTAAACAAAGGATTGGCAAATGTTAAGCTGGTTACTTGTTGTGACCTGCATCCAATTCTCGGACCTGACAGTGATGTTCATGACTGCCTCTTGATCTTCTCCCTTTTACACACCCACTATTCATTTATTGAATGGTAGTTTCAAAAGACTTGATAAGTCATTGTAACCCATCCAAGTACGCACACACCCAGTAGTGAACACACAAACACCATGAAAACACACCCAGAGCAGTGGGCAGCCATATTGCTGCGGCACCAGCGAGCAGTTGGGGGTTCGGTGCCTTGCTCAAGGGTCTCACCTCAGACATGGTATTGAGGGTGGAAGGGAGCGCTGAATATTCACTTCCCCCCACCCACAAATCCTGCTGGACCTGAGACTCAAACATGAAACCATCAGTTACAAGTCCGACTCTAACCATTAGGCAATGACTGCCCCAAATCCAGGGGAGAGTGCGAACGCAGGCCCCCACTACCATAAATTATGCAGTCGAGATTCCCACATTTGGGGAATTCGCATGGGGTCAGCAGGGGCAGACTAAGTGATTTGGGGGTCATAAGCAAATTCCAGGTATGGGGCCCCAACACAATAACCATGTGCTCTTTTATGCCTAACCCTTATTTTGCTCGCTCGTTCTCATAGTTTATTTATCCCTTCACAACCAGTAATGAGTCAAAATGATGCTGTACTAAAGCCATATTAGCCTTTTTTTTTTCCTCAGATCACAAAATAATGTCTTTAAAAAATGCTTGCACTTTCCAAAAAAAAAAGTAATCTTTTTACAAACATGAAATTATCCCATGCAACTCATTCCAAAGTCCAAGTGTTCTGAAGCGAAGGCATACGGTAGGGTTTGCCTAGAAACAAATTGAAAATGTAATCTATTACTTATTAAGTAAAAATGTCCAGTCATCGCATTTGTGCATTTTATATGAGTGCGTGGCAGTTCGCACCAGC
Organism: Ptychobarbus kaznakovi; assembly: GCA_027422405.1. Classification (NCBI taxonomy): domain Eukaryota; kingdom Metazoa; phylum Chordata; class Actinopteri; order Cypriniformes; family Cyprinidae; genus Ptychobarbus; species Ptychobarbus kaznakovi. The sequence goes on from CM049794.1 coordinate 32,815,510, forward strand.
GTACCAAGGAAAAGCACACAAGAGAGTCATTTTGAAACATCAAGACGAATAAAATTATGACATGAAACACAACACTTTCTTTACTGAGGTGAATATCTATATTCTGAGACAGCCTAGTTCTGTTCCTTTATAAGGTCTAGAATGCAAGCAAAGTGCGCTTCATCATATAATTATTAAAAGCTGCTGTCACTCACTTCAGTTCATTGCGATCTCATGATGGCACTTTGAGCGGTGAGTGGATTCTACATTAAACAATTCTGGTCATTGCGTTCAAGAAATTAACAGATATGTCTGTGATTGGCTGCATTGTTCAACGCTGCAAATATCTTTCTGCAGTATCAGATGCAGAATTCCCCGGGGACCTAAGTGGCAGCTTACCTCCACCCCTGGGGGTCAGCACGGCCGGAGTGCAATGGCCAAGCCTCGCCTGGGGTAAACCACCTTCTTGATCATGTATCTCCCCTGCCAGGCAAGTATATTATATAATATTTAACATATTAAATCAACAACCAAAGAGAGTAAACAAATACACATACACATATATGGATATATAAGCACACATAACATTGTTTCAAGTGGCAGGTGACCATGCCCCCTTCCTCATGGTTAAACCTCCCTACCCAAGAATCACAGACATTCACACACAAGCAGTTCTCTTGTTTGAGAATTATTTGAACAAACTAATTTAAAATTGAAATAAAAAACATTTGAATGCATAAATGAATAAATGAATGCATACATCACTAGTAGGTAATCATTTTACTGAGATTTATACTGAGAAATACTGATTAAAATGTATAACCTGAATGCAATTTGGATAAAAGCGTCTGCTAGATGCATAAATGTAAATGTAAAATTTATTTAAACAGCCCTTATGATTTTACTACTTCTGGTAATAGGCTGGGTCATGAAGACATCCACTGGCCAAACAAAATGGCATCCAGTGGACATTTGGACTCAATTGGATTATCTTGACTTTGCCGATGACCTGGACCTTCTCTCGCACACCCAACAACAGATGCAGGAAAAGACAAACACCGTTGCTGAAACTTCAGCAAGCTTGGGCTTCAACATCAATAGAGAAAAGAGTAAGGTGTTAAAGATCAACACAGCCAGCAAAACCACCACAACACTAGGAGAGGAGGTATTATATGGTGTGGACTGTTTTTCCCTTACTTGGGCAGTATAAATGACAGGCATGCGGGGACAGATACGGAAGCAAGAATACCTATAAGCAAAGCAAGAACAGCTTTCCTCCAACTGAAGAACATCTGGCGCTCCTCAGAGTTCGGTATCAACACCAAGATCAGGATTTTCAACACCATTGTGAAGCCTGTATTGCTGTATAGAGCCGAGACCTGGAGAATTACCATGACTACCATAAAGAAGATCCAGGTTTTTATTAACACCTGCCTCAGAAGGAACCTCAAAATCCATTGGCCAAACAAGATAGCGAGTAATGAGAAACTGTGGCAACGAACTAAACAGCAACCAGTGGAAGATTACATCTGTCAAAGACATTGGAGGTGGATTGGACATATCCTTTGCAGGCCTGCAGACAGCATCACAAGGCAAGCCCTCATCTGGAACCCGCAAGGGAGGAGGAAGAGGGGCCGACCAAGAAACACCTGGTGGTGAAATGAAGGCAGACTTGAAGAGGATCATCCATACGTGGGGGCAGATGGAAAAATTAGAAAATCTTGTTTATGTTTGAAATAAGATTATTTTGCTTACCCCATTGCCAGATTATTTTGCTTGTTCTAAGCAAAAACTCACTTAATTTTGTACTTGTTTTTTTCTGAAAACAAGACAATAATATTTACTAGAAAATCCTTCTTGATTTAAGAATTTGTTTATATTTTGGCAGAAAACAAATCTAGGTAAGAATCTAAGGTTTTGCAGTGTACTGTTAGATTACTATTTTAATTCACAGTGCTGTCAAGAACTCTCAGTCAATTAAGTCAGGAATGACTTGGCTGAGGGGATGATTGACCACAAATGCAAAGTTCTGTTGTCAAGCTTCTTCAAAGTTTTTTTGGTCCAAGCAACAGCTTATATGTTTCTTTAATACACAAAAACAGCATGCAGTGTAATAACTATCCAATGAGAATAAACATTAGGCCTACATCAAAGAGGTGTTGTCTGGCCAAGATGCTCTCAGCTCTCTGCATCCTGTCCTGTTTTCAGTCTTGCACTTATATTCAGACTATATGGTGATTTACTGTAGTAATAAAAATAAGCAGAGAAAAATTGTGAAAAGAAGGGGAAGAATTCCCTCAATAGATCATCCTGTAATATTAAGCTGAGAGCTTTTAAGTTACCGTTTGCTCTGCTTGAATGCCTCCCCCCTCTCTCTCTCTCTCTATGTATATATATATACAGGTACATCTAAAAGAATTAGAATATCATGAAAAATTTCTATATTTTTGTCACTTATTTCAGAAAGTGAAACCCATATATTATATAGATTCATTACACATAGAGTGAAATATTTCAAGCCTTTATTTCTTGAAATGTTGATGATTATAGCTTACAGATAATGAAAACCCAAAATTCAGTGACTAAGAAAATTTGAAAATTACATAAGATCAATAAAAAAAAGAATATTTTAAACAGAAATGTCAGGCTTCTGAAAAGTATGTTCATTTCTATGCACTCAATACTTGGTTGGCCTCCTTTTGCATGAATTACTGCATCAATGCGGCGTGGCATGGAGACAATCAGCCTGTGGCACTGCTGAGGTGTAATGAAAGCCCAGGTTGCTTTGATAGCGGCCTTCAGGTCATCTGCATTGTTGGGTCTGGTGTCTCTCATCTTCCTCTTGACAATACACCATAGAGAATCTATCCAGGTCAGGCGAGTTTGCTGGCCAATCAAGCACAGTAACACCATGGTCATTGAACCAGCTTTTGGTACCTTTGGCAGTGTGGGCAGGTGCCAAGTCCTGCTGGAAAATGAAATCAGCATCTCCATAAACCTTGTCAGCAGGAGGAAGCATGAAGTGCTCTAAAATTCAGATGGCTGTGTTGACTGTGGACTTCAGAAAACACAGTGGACAAACACCAGCAGATGACAGCAGCCCAAATCATCACTGACTGTGGAAACTTCACACTGGACTTCAAGCAACATGGATTCTGTGCCTCTCCACTCTTCCTCCAGACTATGGGACCTTGATTTCCAAATTAAATGCTAAATTTGCTTTCATCTGAAAAGAGGACTTTGGACCACTGAGCAACAGTCCAGTTATTTTTCTCCTTAGCCCAGGTAAGATGCTTCTGACAATGTTTCTGTTTCAGAAGTGGCTTGGTAGCCCTTTTCCTGAAGATGTCTGAGCGTGGTGACTCTTGATGCTCTGACTCCAGTTTCAGTTCACTTCTTGTGAAACTCTCCCAAGTGTTTGAATTGGCTTTGCTTGACAGTATTATCAAGCTTGTGGTCATCCCTGTTGTTTGTGCACATTTTCCTACCCAATTTCGTCCTTCCAGTCAACTTTGCATTTAATATGCTTCGATACAGCACTCCTTGAACAGCCACCCCTTTCAGTAATGACCCTCTGTGACTTGTCCTCTTTGTGGAGGGTGTCAATGATCGTCTTCTGGATCATTGCCAAGTCAGCAGTGTTCCCCGTTATTGTGGTTTCAAAGAACAAGAGATACCCAGAATTTATACCGTATGGATGGTCATTTATTGAAACTCGAATATAAATATTCTAATATTTTGAGATAGAGATTTTTTACTTTCTTTAGCTGTAAGCTCTATCATCAAAATTTAAACAAAAACACTTTTGAAGTGTTTTACTTTACATTTAATGAATCTAAAATATATGAAAGTTTAACTTTTTGAAAAAAGTTACAAGATATATATATATATGTATATGTATCAATTCTCAATATAAATAAGTGTTAAAAGGTACATGTAAAATTGTTGGATTCCTTGTTGATTTTTTGTTTGGTATTAACTAAATGTTAAATTGTTTGGAAAAGTTTTATGTAAATAGTTGTAATAAAGTATTTTTCAAAATTCTAATTATCTCTCTCTCTCTCTCTATCTATCTTTGACACACATTTTCAAGATGTTTTATTTTTTGATTATTAAAAAATATGTCTTTCTCATTGAACATCATTAAAATCAACAAATATTCAATTATTTTTTTGAGCCCAAATATTCAAATACAGTATTTTTGAAAAATACCCATCCCTATGAATGATAGGGGGAAATGATTTGTTTCAAACATGTTCAGGCTGTTGAAGCATAAGTGTGTATGGTGTTTTAATCTTGAAAGTTTTTTTTTCAAGGAAATTTATATATGGAATGAGTTACTGAGCCGAAACCAGGCATACAGATATTTTTTTCCCTAAACAGTTTTCAAAAGGGCACAGGAAGGTGAAATTGGTGACTGTGACTGAATGACAGATCTTCTCTTTACTTTCAATTCTGCATATGGTCAACCCAGTGACACTTATTGTTATACATTTGATGCACTATATGGATGCTTTTCAAATTTCTTGCTTTGAGAAGTGGAAGTAAACTATAGCAGAATAAGCTTCTATAGAAGTACATGGGAGACCTTGTTTGCCTTCTCATTTACTTCAACAGAAAAGAAAAACAAAAAGATTACCACAACTTACCAAAAGAGGATTGTGTGGAGAGTAGTTTTTTTCTTTTTTCTTGTAATTTAATGCTAATGTAATACAACAGCAGGTAATATAATGTTATAAATTTACCTTAATAAAAAAAAAACATAAAAAGGTTTCCCTTTCGATATTTCACTCGTACTGCGTCAAGTTTTGATGCTGTATGGGAAAAAAAAATTTTTTCTTCTTCAACTGAAGCCTATTTTAATCACGTAGTTATAACTGCATGTCAATTGGTTCGTGTAGGATTAAAAAACGAACCAATGCACGGCGCATATGGCTCTCTCCCCTCTGCGATAGATGGGAATCTGCATACTCAACTACCTACACAACTGGCTCATTCTGGCCCAGTCACAGGCGGTTTTGACATCACACAAGACCCTCCTCCTCAGCCACTTAGGTTGCCTGGGGCTCAGACCGCGACTTAGATCCGGTCACCTACGATGTGTCAGTGGTTCTTTCATTTATGCAGAAGATGCTGGATAAACAGCGTTCCTCATCCACCATCAAAGTTTACGCGGCAGCCATAGCGGCTTTCCATGCCCCTATTGCTGGCCGATCGGTGGGCAGAGATAATTCAATTTTTACGAGGCGCCAGGAGAATGAATCCCCCACGTCCTCATACAGTTTCACCTTGGGACTTACCAACTGTACTAAGGGCCCTGAAGGGGCCCCCGTTTGAACCATTGCAATCCTCAAGCCTCAGAGCACTCTCGTTGAAAACCGCCCAGCAGCTAGCACTGGCATCGGTCAAGCAAGTAGGAGACCTGCAGGCCCTTTCCGCCAACCCTGCTTGCCTGGAATACTCCTCCTTGGGGTAGCAGTGCTCCATCGGAGTCAGAGCCCATTCCACCAGAGGCATCGCCTCTTCCTGGGCATGGTCCAGCGGGGTGTCCATTTCGGACATTTGTGAGGCGGCCAGCTGGTCCTCGCCGTCCACATTTATAAGGTTTTACAACCTGGATGTCCCTGCCTTGTAGGCCAGAGTCCTTTCTGCTTAAGTATCAATCTTATGTGTTCACTTGACCAACATTGTTCAAGCCCCTCCTTTGCTTGGTCTGTCCATAACTATATGGATGCCAGGTATCATTTACGAGGCAACACCCAGAGCACGGATGACTCTCAGGGCTCACCCTGTGCTTGGTGTATTCTATTGACTCCCCTGGGTCTAATCCCACATGAGTCTTGGTTTCGAATCGTTCCGCGTCATAGCACGGCATGATTGGACTGGTTCCCATACAGCGTCGAAACTCGACGCAGTACGAGTGATATATCGAAAGGGAACGTACTCGGTTACTATCGTAACCTCGGTTCCCTGAGATATGGGAACGAGTACTGCGTTCCTGGCCGTGCTATGAGCTGCACGCCTCGGTTGCTTCCTTCAAAGAAATCGGAGAAGCGGTGGCGGAGTAGCTGATTATATAGCCAGACGCCCCTCCTATTTTGGCGGGCTATGGCGGGCTGCATAGCCATTGGCTCGCGCGCCACCGCCGTGCATTGTTTTATTTTTTACTCCTACACGAACAAATCAACCTGCAGTTATAAGTGCGTGATCGAAATAGGCTTCAGTTGAAGAGGAAAAAAATAGTTTTTCCCATACAGCGTCGAAACTCGACACAGCACTCGTTCCCATATCTCAGGGAACCGAGGTTACGATAGTAACCGAGTACGTTTCTAGATTTATAGCAGTTTATTGCAGAAATGTGCCATAGTTTTTAAAAAGGATACTCCTGCAACCATTTCACAAAAAAATGCAGTTTCTGTGAAGACAGCTTTTAAATATAATAATAAACAGCTACAATAACAATTTATCCTTGATAATTACACACACACACACACACACACACACACACACACACACACACACACACACACACACACACACACACACACACACACACACACACACACACACACACACACACACACACACACACACACACACACACACACACACACACACACACTCACACAAATCTGTTTAATAGAAGCATACTGGTATCAGCAATATAACTCTTTATAGAGGTAAAAAATAAAACAAGTGGCATCACCAGTTTCTAATACTAGACCTTCAGGTTCATCTCTTTGTTTATAAGAGAGTTCCAGGCTTATCATTAAAAATCAGGCATATGTTCATGTGATTGTTTTTTCCTCCCACTTCTCTCATACCTCGGCAGAGAGAACTCTTGTATAGCTTGTTTTTTGTCTAACTGTTCAATGAAAGATTTACTGAAACTCAGCACACACCATGGCAGCGATTCTCTCTCTCTCTCTCTCTCTCTCTCTCTCTCTCTCTCTCTCTCTCTCTCTCTCTCTCTCTCTCTCTCTCTATCTCTTTGTCATTCGCCCAGTTGAAACTATAAAGTAGTAGGCCTTGTCTTCTTTTCTGATTTACAAACACGACAAGAATTATTAGATTTTTTTTCCCAGTGGCGTAAAGTGAGAAATGTTAGGGTGATACAAATGTCACCCTATCATAATGAAGTACAGCATCTTAATATTTGGAAAAACTTTTGTGTGCTTAAACGAAAATCATATCATGCGACTTGCATGATGGCACAAATGTGGCGAGGACCCCTGTGTATAATTAGGTTATAATTAGGAATAATCCAGAAAATGTTAGCGTTGTTTAAATTATAATTATACAGGATAAACCTTTGTAAAAGTATCCTTTAGTAGAAGCTGGAAAACTACATTTCTGATACTTTTGTTTTTTAACTTAACCTGCTTTTGGTTAATATTAAATCAATATTAACATTAATAACCTGCAGCAGTAATGGAAAATTGTTTTTGTTTACCTGTCTCAACCTTCTCCATTATTTTGCTCGCTTACAGTGGGATTGAAATTGTTTTAGTATGGGGAAATGTATTTTTGTCAGAAGTTAAACAAACATTGAAGAAAACATTCAGAGAAATGAACTGGTTTTTATTGTGTCATTGTTCCAGTGCTGACAGTGTTTGGATAGTAATAAATGGAGGTGGTGTTTGTAGGTAGTGTGTGGAGGAGGAGACGTGAACGTGAGTGAGTGCGTGGGTGGATGTTTTTCTGGGCGCGTTCAATAGCTTTGGGCTCTTTGGCAAAATGAGGAAACAGTCAGTGATGATGAAACAACTCTCCGGCTGTAAAAAAGGTTTCACTAGAGTATGATTCAACAATCAAAGAGAATTCACCCATTTATTATTATTCTACTGTTCTCTCTCTCTCTCTGTGCAACTCACTCTTTATCTCCGGCCTCTTCGCCCACACCTCTTTCTGTGACTGTAAACTGTAAATGCTATCAATATCAACATGCAACAAGCTGTAAAGGGAACACACACACACACACACACACACACATATATATATATATATACATATACACACTCACTGGCCACTTTATTAGGTACACATTGCTAGTACCGGGGTTGGACCCCCTTTTGCCTTCAGAACTACCTTAATTCTTTGTGGCATAGATTCAACAAGGTGTTGGAAACACTCGTCAGAGATTTTGGTCCATATTGGCATGATAGCATCACACAGTTTCTGCAGATTTATCGGCTGCACATCCATGATGCAAATCTCCCGTTCCACCACATCCCAAAGGTGCTGTATTGGATTGAGATCTGGTGACTGTGGAGGACATTTGAGTAAATTGAACTCATTGTCATGTTCAAGAAACCAGTCTGAGATGATTTGAGCTTTGTGACATGGTGCATTATCCTGCTGGAAGTAGCCATCAGAAGATGGGTACTCTGTAGTCACAAAGGGATGGACAGGGACAGCAACAATACTCAGGTAGGCTGTGGCATTTAAATGATGCTCAATTTGTAATAAGGGGCCCAAAGTGTGCCAAGAAAACATCCCCCACCCCATTACACCACCACCAGCCTGAACCGTTGTGACAATGTAGGATGGATCCATGCTTTCATGTTCTTTACGTCAAATTCTGACCCTACCATCTGAATGTCGCAGCAGAAATCTAGACTCATCAGACCAGGCAATGTTTTTACAATCTTCTTTTGTCCAATTTTGGGGAGTCTGTGTGAATTGTAGCCTCCGTTTCCTGTTCTTAACTGACAGGAGCGGCACCCGGTGCGGTCTTCTGCTGCTGTAGCCAATCTGCTTCAGGGTTCGACGTGTTGTGCGTTCAGAGATGGCATTCTGCATACCATGTGGTTATTTGAGTTATTGTTGACTTTCTATCATCTCTAACCAGTCTGACCATTCTCCTCTGACCTCTGACATCAACGAGGCATTTTCGTCCACACAACTGCCGCTCACTGGATATTTTCTCTTTTTTGGACCATTCTCTGGTAGAGAGGTTTTAAAATACTCAGACCAGCCCGTCTGGCACCAACAACCATTCCATGTTTAAAGTCCAACCCCTTTCTTCCCCAAATGCTCGGTTTGAACTTCAGCAAGTCGTCTTCACCACGTCACCCTAAAAGCATCTGAATGTTGCAGCAGAAATCTAGACTCATCAGACCAGGCAATGTTTTTACAATCTTCTTTTGTCCAATTTTGGGGAGTCTGTGTGAATTGTAGCCTCCGTTTCCTGTTCTTAGCTGACAGGAGCGGCACCCGGTGTGGTCTTCTGCTGCTGTAGCCCATCTGCTTCAGGGTTCGACGTGTTGTGCGTTCAGAGATGGTATTCTGCATACCATGTGGTTATTTGAGTTATTGTTGACTTTCTATCATCTCTAACCAGTCTGACCATTCTCCTCTGACCTCTGACATCAACGAGGCATTTTCGTCCACACAACTGCCGCTCACTGGATATTTTCTCTTTTTTGGACCATTCTCTGTAAACCCTAGAGATGGTTTTAAAATACTCAGACCAGCCCGTCTGGCACCAACAACCATTCCACGTTCAAAGTCACTTAAATCCCCTTTCTTCCCCATTCTGATGCTCGGTTTGAACTTCAGCAAGTCGTCTTCACCACATCTAGATGCCTAAATGCATTGAGTTGCTGCCATGTGATTGGCTGATTAGCAATTTGTGTTACCAAGCAATTGAACAGGTGTTCCTAATAAAGTGGCTGGTGAGTGTGTATATATATATATATATATATATATATAGTTCGTTTTTTTAATAAAAATATTTATTTATTTATACTGACTTGCAAAATCAACCCGGAAAACTCAACCATTACTGGATAACTTCTTTTTTTGTATTCGTTTTTTTTGACAGCTTCCCTTTTCTTGTACTTCCTTGTGATTTATGTCAATTTTATGGGAAGGCACAAGCTCTGTGGTTACTACAGCTTGGCGGACTAGAAACTGTACTGAGTCAAATGAAGTCGCTTTCGGTCATTTTGATCACATGAATGTATTGTGTGTTTTATTTCAGGCAGTTTCACATGATCTGATTGCCAAGCTGCAGTGACCTTAGAGATCAGAATGTGATGATATAATAACTTTTCCACCCTTCCAGTAAACCTAAATGTGATGCAATACAACCTCAATGTGTTTAATGTAGTAAACACTTTTAGGAATAGCATTTAGACAAGCCATGCTGGCAACAATAATGTTTTTACATCCATCCTTGACTTGTTTAGTGGGGGTAAAGGTAGAATGCCCTTTAGCACAAGATCTGGCTTTGTTGTTGTTGTGCAAATGCCATATAGTAATACTACAATTTATGGAAACTAAGAAAACATTCACCCAGTGAAGGCTTTGGAGAATGGATGGATAGTTGAGAAACTGTATTGCAGTTTTGAAACTGTAGGTTGAGGAAGAAAAATGATTTGTCGTAAAATGTTTTTTACTATGGCTAACTATATATCCTGAACATACAGTGGCCTCAAAAGGTTTTTGGACTTAAAGGAATACTTCACCCAAAAATGAAAATTCTGCCATGAATTACCCTCATGTTATTCTGAACCCATAAGACCTAATTTTCATCAAAAATAAAAGAAACCTGAGAGGTTTCTGTCCCTTCATCTAAACTTTGAAATTCATAAAGACATTGTAAATGGTAATCCATATAAATGTAAGTAGTTTGATCCAAGTCTTCTAAAGAAACATGATTGCTTTATCTGAACAAATGAAACATTGATCAAAACAGAGCACATCAAATATGGTAAACTTGTCAAGCAAGCACTCGAGCTTTCATTTACCATATTTGATGTGCTTCATGTATGTGTGTTGATCAATGTTTATACGTGAATAAAAACCTAGAATAAATCTGTTCGTCATATAAAGCGATCATGTCTATTCAGAATTAATTGAACTGCTCAATTTATATGGATTAATTTACAGCGTCTTCAACTTTGCAAAGTCCCTTTAAGTCACATTTAAAGTATGAATGTTTTGCGTTATTTAAAATATCAAATCGTTTGGTAATTTCAAGTTTTTTGCCAAGTAATTTCAAGTTTTTTTCAAGTGATAGATGTCACTGTTTTTTATGTGGATATAATAAGATTATAACAAACGATATAAAAAGTACGTAAATAAGGTTTTCTTAAAATTTCATTAAAATTATTATTATTTTTTGATACCAAGACCATACTTTTATTATGATACCAAGACAGTTGTACCAGTCTGAATTTTTTTATTATTTAGATTTTTTTTCTTGTAATTCCTACCTAAAAATATAAAAAACAGTTTTATTTCAAAAATTAATAACATGTTTTATACAGAAGAGGTTTACTCATGTCATTGTATGCAGGAATTTCATGTTTATTGTATTTTGGAGCTCTACAAAAAAAAAATCTTTGGCTTCATGTCATCATTGCCCTGAGAAAAGCTTTTGCAGGTGCCACGCAGTTTAATATCATGGTCTCCATATGTTTTTAAGTGACCAAATATTTTAAGGGCCACTCAACTTTGCATCATTTTCATTGTCTATCCGCTGATGAAGTAGCAAAATCTCACGGTTTAACACCTGCTATCGGGTTTGTGAAGACGCACAGGTCTAAAGGTGAACCTCTGGATCGCTTTATTTATTTACAGTGCTATAAAATGCTTTATAGTATGTAAAAAGGAGAGTTTCTCTTCTGTGCTGGAGAGAGATTCGAGCACCGGCACGGAGTCCCTGATTGTTCTTGCATATGCCTTCAAGCATGTGCGTGGGTGTGTGGGTAATCCCAACTCCTCTTTCTGTTGTCCCGACTCATTGGAAGCATGTCATAGCAGCATGCTATCATTTGTCTAGTTTCAGTAAGGGAACTCTCTTGAGTGGGCAGATCCCTGGTATAAAAAGAGGCCAGGACTACAGGGAGATGCTCATTCAGCACCTTGCTCACTCATTCATTCATCATGGCAACAGCTCCCTTTATCTGTGATGTGGAAGGCTCTGAGAAATCTCTGAAGACTGCTGTGAGCAGCCACCAGCTCAGGCATCGGGTCTGTTCCTACACTCTCCTCCAGGTCCTTGTGGGTGTACTGGTGGTCTTCGTGCTGGCATTGACTGGAGGCGTCATCTGGATGAAGCTGTTTCAGGAGACTGGGTCTTGTTGTATTTATGATTCTTTCTTCAAGGTAAACATCATGGAGAGCGAATAACATTATCAAGATCTGCAATAATGCAGAGTGGCGTAGAAAAAAATCTGGTGTTTCCAAGCTGTCATTTCATACTAACAGCAGTGTTCATTATAAATACCTGTATTTTTGCTTATTGTGCTGCTGCTGTGATCTCTCTCTTAAAAAGGCTACTTCAACCAACAATGAAAACTGTTCGTCATTTATTCATCCTCATGTCGCTTCAAACCATTATTACCTGCTGTGGAACACAAAAGAAGATATTTAGAAAAATGACTCTTGTTTGTATGATTAATGTCAGGGTCAAATGTTGTTTTGGACCCGACTGAATATTATGATGTAAACAAAAACAGTCGAAATATCTTTAAAAATATTTTTAGTGTTGAGCAGAATAAAGTAATACAGGTTTGGAACAACATGAGGGTGAGTAAATGTGACGGTTTTCATTTTTGGGTGAACTGTCTCTTTAAAGCTAATAAAATAATGAAAAGCAGGAATTGAGACTAGACAGTTTTTTTCATCTTAGAGGAAGTTCTTCAGTAAAAGTCTGTAATCCAAATAATGCAGCTGCAATGCGATCAGTTGTTCAATTCGGTCAATAAATTTTGTTTACTAATTATATTCAACAGGACCTCCCAGGGAAGTTTTGGACTGTCAGTTTCACAGGTGAGTGTTTCACATCAATGTTTGCCATTTACCATGTTGAACTGTGTTCTCAATAATGAGAACCAGATTCTCAATTAAGGAGATTCATATGCTTCTGCAGAATAGAGCTGACTCTAGTAACCATAACCTAACAATGAGGCTTTGTATTTTGTTTCACAGGAGAAAACACAAACTTCATTTCACCTAGAACCCAGAAATATGTGATCTTTGGCAGTGTCTTCACAAAAGAAGAAAAAGTTTGTGACAAGAATTCATTCAAGCTGTATCAGAAACTGAATGCTACAACATCCCTTGACCTTGGAATAAAAAAAGTCGCTGAGAATTTTTTTCAATATGATGTAAAACTTTGGAAAGAAGCAACATTAATAATAAAGCTTAATTGTCAAAATTTGACAATTGACGAGGACAAGTCCAAACTCTTGATTTATCAACAGGACTCATTCTAGGATGCATACACATCCTAGCTGTTGCTGGTATCCGGCCTAAGGGGAAAACCCTCTCTTTATCTTATAAAGATTTACACACAAATATTGTAAACACATACCTGCATCTGACTGAACAGACACCCATTTTTAACATCAGTATCAAGAGCAAAGAGGGAGCCTGACATGGCTCACTTGTGAATGTTTTGTTCATGATTTAAAATGATTGCAGAATTTGTCAGTGGAGTTCAGTAGAGCTTTTGTTTGTTCATCAGTGGTATTGTGGTTTATTTAATGTATATTTAAATATTTTATAAATCACTTAAAATCTATTTTTTAGATAATTGCTGATTGTATTTGAATTATATTATTGCTCAATATTGATATATTATATTATTGCTTATATTATTTTTTGTTTGAAATGTATTAACACAATGCAAACTGTTTGTATTGACACCTATGGTGTCCACAACCTTCTAGTTACTGTTCAACTCTATAAAACCTCTGAAACATGTTTGTATTCATTATACATTATTAAACAATTTTCCTGACAAAAACATGTTTCCTTGCAAATCCTCATTCTATATTAATTTTATATTTTATACTGAAAGGTTTATTTATGAAGGATCTGATCAACCGGTGTGTGTAGATTCAATTTTCTGATTTTTTATTCCATTTAATCATAGCATTTAACCATTTGTTCATTATTGTTATTAATTTAGGTAACCCTTTAGTATAGGGACCAATTCTCATTATTAACTAGTTTCTCATTAACATGTCTATTATTAGTACTTATAAATCACATATTCTGCATGACCCTATTCTACATTCTTAATTCACCCAATACCTAAACTTAACAACTCCTTACTAACTATTAATAAGCAGCAAATTATGAGTTTATTGAGGCAAAAGTCATAGTTAATGGTTTGTTAATAGCAAGAATTGGACCTTAAAATAAAGTCTGACCTTCATTTATTATTAACTTGTTATTATTAATGCTTGCTAATGTTGTTTTATCTTATGTTTTATCTTATGTAGTTTAATGGGATATATGTAAAAACACAAAAACAAAAAATAAAAGGGAGATGTCTCCATTTCATTGTTGTAATATACGAGATGCAGTAATTTTCGATTGCAGTCTCTTTGGTATAACAAAACTTGCTGAGTTTGTATTTTCAGTACGGGCATTAGGCATTAAAAAAAGATAAAACTAGCTCCATATGTGCGAACCGTGTTTTTATCCCCGCGCTCAATGACAGGCCTTTTTCAATGTGGTAGCAGAAGGGAATAGGACATATCAGTGCACTCTACTTGAATGGATGGAGTTGTTGTTTTGCACATTCTTTGAACACAAATGTGAGTCGGCAGTGTTTGTACACATCCACCACCCAGTGTGAGTGTGTTTTTAAAAATCCCTATAATTAATATCCCCTTTCTCAAATCAAGCCGTTATCTGCTTCTTGGCTGTGTGATGTCACACAGACCCAGGTCTCTCCCACGATTGTTGATTGACACTGGCGTTTTACCTTAGACCCACCCTGAGTGAGCTGTAAACAGTCCGCCATTGTTTCACAGCCAGAGCAGATGTAGACCAAAATGTCTCCTGAGCGAATGAAGTGTTCTGTTGTTGGATGTAATAATAAACATAGAGTCATTTACTCCCGACATCTGAAGACGCAGAGGATTAATGTATGTTTTTGAAGGGAATGCACCAAATGTGTTTATCTTCACGCAAAATCATTCTTGACCTTTGCAAATCGCTTTTCCTAATAACGTGCTAGTTAGCAAGTTCTGCAGCTAAAGTAAACAGTCTTTATGAGAATGGTTCATCACCCCACTGAAGAGAGGGGCTGGGTGAGCAGAGCTCATTAGCATTTAAAGGACTAAAATGGCTTGCTGTGTGCAGAGCTGTTTTTGGCATAGTAAAAAGGGTGTTGTTTTACACTACCATTGAGAAATTTTAACCAAAGTGTGTTATAGACTTTTTGTTAAGACCCTAAATAATCATATTAACTTGTGGGAAATGGGCATCTGATGACCCCTTTAATGCTGGTAATTATTAATTTGTCCCGCGAACGATACCACTTTAATCAGGACAGCATGGAAAGAAGAATTCGGTTTTACTATTGAGGAGGAGCGATGGGAGGAATATTTGCAGAACATACAGGAACATAAATGCTAGGTATAACTTATTTCAATTTAAAATTTTCCATAGGCTATGCAAGTGTAAAACTAAATTGCATGAGATCTTTCCAGAGGTATCACCTGAATGCAATAAATATAAAGCTGCAGAAGATATCCTGATTCATTCATTATGGACATGCAGCAAACTCCAAAGATACTGGACTGATATTCTTTCAAGAGTACATAAACGAGAGATTGATCCAGACCCAAGGATTGCTATAATAGGGGTTATTGGTGAACACTCCTTTAACAGGCATGAACATCAGTCTATCTCCTTATTTATGGGTCTTGCAAACACACTGATTCTTCAGAAGTGGAAACTGGACTCTGTTACAACATTAGACCACCTGGGAATATGATTCCTCCATACTAGGCTTGTAAACTGTCTTGTATTTGTGTAATTTATTGTTTTATTGTTTTTTCTAATTATATGTATTCTTTGAAAATGTTATCATTGTGATCTTTTGACTTGACTGACCATTTAATGTTGCATCTATCATTAGCTAGCATGCTTTTGGTCTTCAAACCAAATAGTTGGGATATGCTAATGCGGGATTCCTGATGTTTTGGGAAGATATAACATTGAGCAAAATCTTTCACATTTCTGAGAAATCCTTATCTTGCATATTAAATATTTCAGCATGTGTGGATTTGAAAATTAATTTAGGGCCTACTCATACGGGGTCTTGTGCCACTGTTTGTTCCACATATGTATTTTTTTATTTTCCTTAATGGGACCCAGTTTTACCTCATGAGTGATAAGATCTTAGTTTCTTGCCAACTCATTGTAAGTTCTCTTGTCAGGACTTTTCCAAATTATACTGGAACAGTGCAAGATTACGCATTTTTATGTTTGTTCATCGTGTGTCTGTTATGTTGTTTGTTAATGTCATGTTGATGTGTTTTATAAATCTGATGATACACGGGGAACATTTTTTAACAATGTTACTGGGCAATGTTGCCATCAACAGGCATCCAGGTGAGACACAGGGCCCATGACCGATCTAAAGAATAGAAATTTTCACTTCAAATGGATAGATTATTCAAAAATTCAATCTGTCTAACTACTTGTTTATTAGCATGCATATTATTTGTGTATTGGCTATTTATTAGTATCTATAAAGCACATATTCTGCATGACCATATTCTACATCCCCTAATCCTGCCCAATACCTAAACTTATCAACTTATCAACCTTACTAAGTAGTAATTAAGAGTTCCCCTTCGGGAACTTCGAGCTGCGTTGAACGCTTTGGGAACGCCTGTTTGTTCTCACGCTCTGAAATATGTATGTAATCTCATCCAAGGGAATCCCCGCTGACGTCACCGGCGGTGATGACGTAGCGACCAGGAAGTATAAAAGCACCTGCGGTGAAGGCGGCGGCAGCTTTCTGTTGTTCAGTAAGCGCTTTATAGTTTACACAGAATAGTTTACTGTTGTTTGTTAATATATATAAAAAAAGGCAACTGCAAGCAAGAGAAATCTGACAAGCAGCGTTTCAGATTGTGTGCCTCTCCCTGCCCTCGTTTCATCACGGGTGGTGATACACACAGTCTGTGCGTTGCTTGCCTGGGAGCGGGGCACACTCGGTCAGCTCTCGAGGGAGCTGACTGTCCTCATTGTGTTCGCATGTCTATGCGATCGCTCTGCTCCCGGAGAGCGCTCTTTGGGGAGGGCGCTCTCACCAGTGCTCCTCATGGTTCCAGTCCCACTCTCGCTGAGGCAGAGCGGCGCCTGAAATCGTGGGGATCACAGGTGGATCTGACAGAAAGATTGGAGACGGGCATGTCCTTTTCTCCATCTTCCCCTACCAGATCCAGTGCTCAATCGGTGGGTTCGGAAGCACGTTCTGTAACGGTTTCTACCACCCCGAGAGAGAGCACGGCGCTCGTGTCATCTTCCTCTGAGGAGGAGGGTAGCGCGAGCGTCGAGCAAAACGAGGCTGTGGGTTTGCCGCCACAGTCGGTTTCGTTCGAGGGGCTATTGAAGGTGGTTATCAGAGCTGTAGCAAAATTAAATATTGAGTGGCCAGCAGATAAAGAGCGTCAAGAGCGTCCGAAAAGGTCGCCACTCTAGGTCCCCGCCTCCACGCCGGGGCTTACCCTTTTTCCCTGATTTACATAAGGAATTATCTATATCTTGGGATAAGCTGGGATAAGCTGTTCTCGGCTCGTCTCTTCAACCCTGATGTGTTAAACTATTCTAGTGTATTAGGGCTGAATGAGAACGGTTACGGGAAAATGCTCCAGGCTGAAGATACGCTTGCGAGCTATCTTTCGCCCAGCGGGGCATCTTCCCTGAAAGTCCCGGTATTACCCATCAAGCCTCTTAGGACTACCTCAGCTTTGGTGGGTAAAGCGTACACGGCAGCAGGTCAAGCTGCGGGCTGCTTACACACCATGGCAGTACTGCAAGCGTATCAGGCTGAGCTGTTAGGAGATTTAGATGAGGAAGACACAATAAAATCAGATGATATTGCTGAAACACGTAGGGTCACAGATGTATCACTTCAGGCCACCAAGGAGACCGCCAAAGCCATTGGGCGGTCTATGGCAGCCCTGGTGGTCACGGAGAGACATTTGTGGTTAACCCTGTCTCAGTTAAATGATAGAGACAGGGCGTTCCTACTAAACGCCCCAGTATCACCATCTGGCCTGTTTTGGCGGCGCCCCAACCGTGTACAAGCTCCTCATATAGAGAAGTCCAAAAAACGGAGCGTTGCCACTCGTGCCCCTCCTCAAAGACAGGAGGGCTGGCGGCGCACCAGTTATGTGTTTTTGTTTTGAAGCTTTTCATTTACAATTCACAATTACACTGGCAGCGTAATCTGTCCTTCACCTTTGTATTCTATCTGCATTATGACAAGTTTTATGGATTAGTGTTATAAAACTTCCCCATATATTCATGACCCGACAGTCAAGCCTGAAACACTGGAGGCCTAATAGAAAAATAAACGTAATTTAATCTTTGACTCTCTGTTTTTCTGCAGACAGTGTCTGACTCAATGATTTGACCTTTTAATATGCAGTGCTAGTATATTGCACGCATACTTCCTAATACCAAAAATAAACAAAGTCGTCAAACAGTATTAGGAAATACGGCTCTCACAGCTCTTAAATGATAGTATACTCATTTGCTTTAAAGCTGTGCTTACACTAAATGGCCAAAAGCAAAGCGGTGCTGTGAACTGTTAAATAAAACAAGGGAATATTAGTGTAGTCAATCAAATAAAACATAGAAAACATCCTTGTCTAACATGCTTTGTCTAGCAGATGAGGGTATGATGTAATAATGAATTCCTGGAAGATAAATGATGTGGTCAGGAATGTGTATGCAGGCCGGACACTATTGCTGGTGATGCAATAACTGCAGCTACTTTTGTTTTTTTCTTGTTTACTCTCCAAACATGAGTTTCCTAGTCCTTATTGACCTAAGAGACAACTCCCAAAAGATAAATGTTATTATTCAGCAGCCATATCACCCTGTAGCCCAATACTGGTTTCCCACTGAAGCTAAGGAGGGTTGAGACTGGTCAGTACCTGGATGGGAGACCTCCTGGGAAAACTTGGTTGCTGCTGGGAGAGGTGTTAGTGAGACCAGCAGGGGGGTGCTCACCATGTGGTCTGTGTGGGTCCTAAAGCCCCAGTATAGTGACGGGGACACTATACTGTAAAAAGCACCGTCCTTCGGATGAGATGTTAAACCGAGGTCCTGACTCTCTGTGGTCACTAAAAATCCCAGGATGTCCTTCGAAAAAGAGTAGGGGGTTACCCTGGCATCCTGGCCAAATTCGCCCACTGGCCTCTGACCATCATGGCCTCCTAATCGTCCCCATACACTGATTGGCTTCATCACTCTGTCTCCTCTCCACCAGTAAGCTGGTGTGTGGTGAGCGTTCTGCCGTCGCATCATCCAGGTGGATGCTGCACACTGGTGGTGGATGAGGAGATATCCCCCCTTACTATGTACAGTGCTTTGAGTACCTAGAAAAGCACTATATAAAAATGTAACGAATTATTATTATTATTCATCGGGCTCTTAGCCTGTTTCAAAGTGTAGGAGACTTGAGTTATGCAACAAATATGTTTGAACTAAAATTCCTTAGGATAGATAAAAAAGACACACATGAGACAATTGTTGAGTTAAAATATTCTATAAGCATTCTTAATCTGCTTATTATACCCCAGCTAATTTGGTGTAAGAAGAATTTGGTAATTTCATTTGAATCTCATTGCTGTCTAAGAGAATCTTATGGTCATACTTTAGTTTGGGGACCAGTTCTCACTCTAACTACACTGAACAAAATTATAAGCGCAACACTTTTGTTTTTGCCCCCATTTTTCATGAACTGAACTCAAAGATCTAAGACTTTTTATATGTACACAAAAGGCCTATTTCACTCAAATATTGTTCCCGAATCTGTCTAAATCTGTGTTAGTGAGCACTTATCCTTTGCCGAGATAATCCATCCACCTCACATGTGTGGCATATCAAGATGCTGATTAGACAGCATGGTTATTGCACAGGTGTGCCTTAGGCTGGCCATAATAAAAGGCCACTCTAAAATGTGCAATTTTATCACACAGCAAAATGCCACAGATGTCGCAAGTTTTGAGGGAGTGAGCAATTGGCATGCTGACTGCAGGAATGTCCACCAGAGCTGTTTTCAGTGAATTTAATGTTCAATTCTCTACCATAAGCCGTCTCCAAAGGCGTTTCAGATAATTTGGCGGTACATCCAACCAGCCTCAAAACCGCAGACCACGTGTAACCACACCAGCCCGGGACCTCCACATCCAGCATCTTCACCTCCAAGATCGTCTGAGACCAGCCACCCGGACAGCTGCTGTAAAAATCGGTTTGCATAACCAAAGGATTTCTGCACAAACTGTCAGAAACTGTCTCAGGGAAGCTCATCTGCATGCTCGTCGTCCTCATCGGGGTCTCGACCTGACTGCAGTTCGTCGTCGTAACCGACTTGAGTGGGCAAATGCTCACATTCGATGGCCTCTGGCACTTTGGAGAGGTGTTTTCTTCACGGATGAATCCCGGTTTTCACTGTACAGGGTAGATGGCAGACAGCGTGTATGGCGTTGTGTGGGTGACCGATTTGCTGATGTCAACGTTGTGGATCGAGTGGCCCATGGTGGCGGTGGGGTTATGGTATGGGTAGGCGTATGTTATGGACAACGAGCACAGGTGCATTTTATTGATGGAATTTTGAATGCACAGAGATACCGTGACGAGATCCTGTGGCCCATAGTGCCATTCATCCACGACCACCTCATGTTGCAGCATGATAATGCACGGCCTCATGTTGCAAGGATCTGTACACAATTCCTGGAAGCTGAAAACATCACAGTTCTTGCATGGCCAGCATACTCACTGGACATGCCACCCATTGAGCATGTTTGGGATGCTCTGGATCGGCGTGTATGACAGCGTGTTCCAGTTCCTGCCAACATCCAGCAACTTCACACAGCCATTGAAGAGAAGTGGACCAACATTCCACAGGGATGTGTTGCACTGCGTGAGGCAAATGGTGGTAACACCAGATACTGACTGGTTTTCTTGTTCTTGTAAACTGTCATTATACGGGGAAGAATAAAACAATAATCGTGACTCATGATTTAACAGACAGAGTAGCATATTTTGAGACCAAAATATCTCATAGTCTTGTGATGTAGTTCTTATGTACACAATCATCCTTTCTGACCCTTTTCATTTGGCATGAATAAAAATTGTCATTATTTAACATTCATATATAGAGGGGAATTCGGGTAAAATGGGCACTTAAAGTGGCCCATTTTCAGCCAATCTCATATTAATCTTGAGTACTTATAGAGTAGTATTGCATCCTTCTTATCTCCGAAGAGTCTTTAGTTTTATGATATTTAAAAAAAGACAGATACAGCTGTACTGCTTCTCTCTAAAAACAATCGAGCTCCTGGAGGCGTGATGTGGATGGAGCTAAAGAGTCACGAGTACGTGCAGTTTCAGTGTCACATGATCCTTCAGAAATCATTCTACTGTACTGAATTGGTGCTCAAAAACATTTATTATGATTAATGTATGGAACTTAATATTCATATAGCAATATTCATATTTTATTAACATAATAAATGCATTATCATTTTTATAGATTTTTCAGCATTTATTTGAAATCCATATTTTCTTTAACAATGTCTTTACAGTCGATTTCAGTCAATTGAATGCATCCACGCACCATAAAAGAATAAATGTAAAACAAATCTATTTTTTTCTATTTCATTGCTATACTTAAGGCAATTTAAAAATAAAAGAAAGAGTTATGTAACACACATCATTCATCTTCCCTGAGCATTAGCAGTTTAATATAACCATTAAAGTTACATGGTTTTATTAGCCTCATTGTATTGTCTGTTCTTATGTCACAAGATGTCATAGATTAATATCAGTATGTTTTTCATTGTTATACAGTAATCCAAAGCAGAAATGATCTATGTCAATCATTATCATGCAAGATTTATAAATAATCAGAGAACAAGAACACACAACCTCATGTAAACAAAATCCAAACCGTTAACATTGAATATCAGGTAATACAACTTATTTTGGTCAAAAGCACTTTAAATGAATACTTCAGATCATAAATAAAATAATCAATGGTACGTATCTGACATTTAGTTTTTCCGTTCTGATGAATTTGGGAAATTTAGCGGTATTACGTGCGTCACAGGATGTCCAATTTCCACTCCATGCGAGGCGTTACGATAAAAAAATCATAAAATAAAAACTATGCGTGTCCTTTATCCTCTGCTGTCCTCCTCTCATAATTGTCCTATATACCGGCATACTTTCCATTCCAATGCAAGTTTGATGCAACTGATTTAAAAACAACACAGAGGTGGTATATATGTCTTCCTGTTTATTATGCCCCTATCTCACTTCAGAAAAAAATCATGTCTGAGCAGCCCTCTACCACAAGGGTCAGCTGATATCCTGTGACCTCCCTGTAACTTCCTGTCTAGGCCTTGGCCGCAGATGTTTATACTGTTTCACCTGAAACATGAGCTGATACCTTTTGCAGACGTATCTCCTCTTACACACATTTACATGAAGGTGATGCACCTGTCTTGGTCTACTAAGCCATTTCCACGGGAATGTCAACTTTATACCTAGAGAGAGATCAAGTAATTTTCTTTGTTGTTTCATCAGTGTTCTATATAAGTATAAGCATTCTTGCAAAACTCTCTGCATACTTACGTATGCACATATTTTACAGGAAGTGGAAAAGGAAATGTATACACCAGTCACTGCACATCACTCCAGTACTAAAATAAGTATTCAGTTGTTTGTGGGCATCCACCTTTGCCCCATGACACTTTGCGCTAAGTATGGGAATAACTTCCGTAAAACTATAAAGAATCAGTGTCTGCCAATTAACTTGTTACATGTTCTCTCTAAAGGTCCTTGCACACTGAGTCCGAAATTTTCATATGTGTTTTTTTTGTATTTGTCATCCTAAAAATTTGTCAGAACCTTGCTCACTGAGTCAGATGCGTATTAATAAATCCCTTGCAAAACAATTAGCAAAACAATACAAAATGGAGTCTTCAAGCAGTGAGGATGATTTTGTTGTCCTCCCCCTTCTTAAAAAGAGAAAAAGAAAGAGGAAATATTGTGTCCATCCAATCTTGAGATAGTGTAGGGAGGTATCAAGGTATCAATTATCAAGGAGCTGCGAGATTATGGATACTGGAGCCATATATTACAAAGAAGACCACTAATTTCCTTGAACTCAGTGTGCAAGGAGCTATACAGTGTTTTGAGCTGTTAAACGAAGAGGATCAACTTGTCAAACGCCATTCTAGATTTTGGAGTTCGCTTGTACGGTGGCTCTGAATTGTAAAAACACCTCTCAAAATGCTTGCTACGGATGTGAAAAATGTGGAAAATCCAACTTGATACAATTTTTTTATGATGGACAAATTTTTCGGAGGCAGTGTGTAAATGTGATTGACACAACGTGAGGTCTATTACTTTTTTTAACTTGCGAAATTCTCATTGTGCAAAAACCTTAAGAACGCAATAATAAACAAATAAATAAATAAAAAAGGGTACAGTAAGGTAACATTTCCCTCATTCCTCAACCAATGAACACCAAAGTCAAAATTAAAAGTTAAAATTAACAAATGACTGTCAACACACCATGAACAACACAAAAAGCTCAAATAAGTGAGTCTTTCAGCAGCAATATTGTGATCATGTTAAATATTACTGTAAAGTAATATGTAATGCCGGTTTCACACTGCAATCGTGAGTGGTGCACAATGTGTATTATTTATTCAGCGTGTATGTTAACAAATGAGTGCATTCACACCGGGAGTAGCACATGAACATCAAGCAGGAGCGTTGTGTGAGCAGCAGAGATGGTTTTGCCGCTAAGACTTTTTTATTTGTTGTGATGCTCACGCACATATAAAGCGATGGCATGCTTTTGATGGACAAAAAATAAACAATTTCCCACAAAAAAGTGCTTAAAAATGCACAGGATAAGAATGTCCAGTGTTTTAACAAGAATGGGAATATATAAGAAATATGTATAGAAGATTTTCACATTCAAACTGTTTTTAAATTATTCAGTTTTGGTTAAAATATGGTGTATTTTATATATATATATATATATAAAATACACCATATTTTAACCAAAACTGATTTTAACCACATATATATATATAGATACACTATATTGCCAAAAGTATTGGGTCACCCCCTTCTAATGAAAGGTTTGACTACTTTAGTAATTTCCATGAGTACAAATCTTAATATTTAAGCATATAATGATATTCTAGGGAATTGTGTGCTTCTAATTTTATAGCAACAGTTTGGACAGAACCCTTTTCTATTCTAACACGACAGTGTCTCTGTGTATAAGGCAAGGATCAAAGAGAAATGATGATTCAGTCAGTGTGGAAGAACTTGACTGGTCTGCAGAAAGCCAAGTCCTAATCCCAGCTGAACACCTCTGGTGTGACTTTAAATGCAGACCTTGAGCCAAAAATTCATCACCAAACACCAAGAGCTGAAGGCCACTGTCAAAGAAACCTGGGCTTCCATACCACCTCAGCAGTGCCACAAACTGATCACCTCCATGCGACGCCGAATTGAGGCAGTAATTAAGCTAAATGAGCCCCTACCAAGTATTGAGTTCATATACAGTAAATTAACATACTTTCCAGAAGGCCAACAATTCACAAAAAAAAAAAATTTTTTTGGTCTTATGAAGTATTCTAATTTGTTGAGATAGTGAATTGGTGTGTTTTTGTTCAAACCAGTTATGAATCCAGCGTCCCACCGGCGGGACACAAAAGGTGATTTATGAGGACATTTTCAGTGCCCCCATAATTCAAAATGCTTATAAATCATACAGAGTGAGTTTTCTGTGGGGAAAGTAGAAATGCACAGTCTCCTGTGAGGGCTAAGTTTAGGTGTGGGGCAATAGCACATACAGTTTGTACAGTATAAAACCATTACGCCTATGGAGAGTCCCCATAAACCATAAAAACCAACATGTGTGTGCTTGTTTGTGTGCTTGTGTGTGTGAGTGAGTGTGCGTGTGAGTGTGTGTGTGTGTGTTGTGTGTGTGTGTGTGTGTGTGTGTGTGTGTGCATGTTTATGTGGTTTATGAGGACACAAATGTGTATAATGACAGGGTATGACAGGTATTACAAGGAGAAGGTAATTTATGAGGACATTTTCAGTGTCCCCATAATTCAAAACGCTTATAAATCATACAGAGTGAGTTTTTTGGGGGAAAGTAGAAATGCACAGTCTCCTGTGAGGGCTAAGTTTAGGTGTAGGGTAGGTGTAGGGCAATAGCACATACAGTTTTGTACAGTATAAAAACAATTTTGCCGATTTACGCCCGTAAACCATAAAAAACAACATGTGTGTGTGTTTTATACGTGTTTGTGTTTTGATGTATTCCTGCTAACTTCGAACTTTTTTATATCACAAACAATCATCTGACATTGAATCGAATGAAGTCTGGGAGCCAGTCAGCAAAAAGCCATATACTGAGGGACATGATGACAGACACACACACACACACACACACACACACACACACACACACACACACACACACACACACACACACACACACACACACACACACACACACACACACACACACACACACACACACACACACACACACACACACACACACACACACACACACACACACACACACACACACACACACATGCCTGTGGCTTTCTAGTGATCTTGAAGACATGAGCTGGTTCAGGTGTCTTTGATTAGGGTTGGAGCCAAAGTCTGCAGGACAGTGACCCTCCAGGACCGAAGTTGCCCAGCCCTGTTATATGTGAATGTTGCATTATAGCAGGGATGTCAAATTCTGCTCCTGCTCACTGTCCTGCAGAGTTTAGTGGAAACTATTGGTTAACTGTGTGGGAAAAATGTATTGCAATGAGTAAATGTAAAAAAAATATTTGCACATTCTATATTAAAAGACTGTCAACATGATACATTATTTGTTGGAATTGGATGAAAAATGACTGAGCTGCATCCGTTTTAAGTCAACAGAGTCAGCAAAGTCAATTCTGAGAAAAAATTAGTTAATGTTTTCTGGAGGTTCCAAAGCGAAATCACCTAGCAACATTGAATATTTTCCTCCACATCTTTTCTTAATAATAATTACTATATTACAGTTTTTCTCAATTGCTTTGGCACATTTTTCGAAACAGTCTTAACATTCTCTAAACTGTGAGTGCAAATGTTACAACTGTTTGCTGGTACTTCAGAACTTTATTGCATGTCTGCAAAATGTAGTTACTAACCCAAAACATTTTCTTCATGCTTCAAAACCTAGTTATCGTGTCAAGTAATTTGGCCAAGGCTTTTGTCATTGTGTGAGCCACACTAGTCAAAATGTTTAGTTGTTTTTTCACCATGACAGTCAACCATGGAAATTAAGGTTTTAAAAAAAAAAATCGGATATTAGATGAGAAGAGTCAATAGTGCATAGAAAAAAGTATATGAACATTTGTATTTATACAGTACTTTTTTTTGTGAATATATCGTTATACAGTACTTATACTTTATTTATTTTTGTACGAATGTATTACATGTAAAGTGAAATCTTGCTTGTCCAATTACTGTACATTTCATATTTTATTATGTTACCACAAATACACAAAAATAAAAAATAACATCCATGAACAAAATTATTCTTGGTGGACATCCTTTCGCTCTTGTTGGTCAGGCCAAAGATTTTCATCAACATCACATCTGATGTTTTCCACTGCCATGCACCGGGAAAACATCTCCTTGAATGCCGCACCCATCCCCTGCAATGAACAGCTGTGATGTCCTCACATGCAGCATTCATGGCATCCAACAGAGACATCTGATCTTGTGGTCTATGATCATATACTTTCCACATCCATTCTCAAAAAATAGTAGATATGAATATCATACACTATATATGCCCCAAACTTGATTGGTTTAAAGTGGTTGAATGGTTGAATATCAAATTGTATTGCAATTAGAGGTAGAGGTGCCAATTTTGCAGACATGCACAAACAATATCAATGTCAGATATTTATGGAATATACATGCGTGTATAATATATTTGTTGATCAAAACTGATGATTCTCGATTCTCACTTAAACTGTCACAATTCACAACTTCTCAATCATTTATTCATTCATGTAAGCTTTCACATTCAAAACGATACCATTCAATTATCAAAAATTGAAAAACATCTTTATAAAAAAACACCTGTATATACATTTGCTGCAGTAATTTTATTGAGGGATGGGGGGGTCCCTGATCCCACTATAATCATCAGTCAGCCACCCAAACTTTCCATTGCAATTGATTTAAATATATTCATATTTTTTTTGTAATTGTTATTTATGCATGTGTGCATCTCGATATCAGACATCATGATCCATTGATATTACAGTTACCAAGAAAAGTGCGTACTTGCAGAGGATGCACAAGGATGCACATTTAATACATATGTAGTCGCACACCGGACGAGAAGTGCAGCCGCTATTAGAACTCACAGATATAGCACCCAATACAGCAGTCTAAAACAGTTAATATAAAAGCCCACTTCAGGAATGAACAAAGTTGCATCGATGAGTTTGAAGTGGTGTTTGTTTGACAAAACAGAGCAAACGGAAAGAGAAAGCGCGATCTATGGCTATTATTAGCTCCCTATATAAAGCATATGGACAGAAAGACAAACGTGTGGAAAGATACACAATATTTATGCCTAGAATAAAGTCATGAACATCAACAATAATTTGGGACAAATATAATGTGATTTATAAAAAAAATTGGTAAACTTTTTACCAACTTTTTGGAACAGCATCCTGAGTCGCGCGGACAGTCTTTAACTTTAAATTAATGTTGTTCAACTGAATGTACAAATCAAACTGTTAGCTGTTAACACTGATACAAGAGCGTGCAGTCAGGGGCGGACTTTAGGCAAAGGTAACCGACTGCCTTGGGCCCCCAAAAGCCAAGGGCCCCCTAAAATGCTTTTCATATACAAGATGCGCATTGAGTGCGGACACATGAACGGTTGCTGTTTACGTGTTTATTACCACAACATGTCATCTGCATGTCCGAGTTGAACGTGCTTCTTGTGTATCCTGCTTGTAGCAAATAAAAATATTATGCATCTGAAGAGGCTGATTGACGCGAGAGCGCGAGGTCTCTCTTTCCCAGCGCGTGCATAGCTCTCTCTGCGTCTGTTCTGTTCTGCGAGCGGCTGAAAGGAGCTGCGCTTTCCGCTTTCAGTTAAAAGCTATGTCGCTTCTCTAATTTTACATGCAAGTATAGCCGAAATCACAGCACAGCTATTGTCTTCATCTTATGTGTAGCCTATTTGATTTTATCAGATGACGGCTCGATTATAAATCAGGATTTTTTTGCAGATTAACGTCTTGGAAGTGAGAGCTGGTTATGTAGTCTTAATGGGTCGCGTTTCAGTCACTATTTCATATTCATTCCGTTGTCTGACAACAGAAACATAAAATATACCAATGAAAAGAGTTTTATTGAGAATTTAGCCGCATCAAAATACAGTATGTGGCACAGAGAGGCAAACAAATGTAATGATAAATAATAACTATACATTTTTACTGTTCAGAAGAAGAGCTGCCTGTCATGCGAAAATTCTCATTCTCACTAATTCAAGTTTTTATAAGAATTAACCTCTGAAGGGAACCAATTGTCTTCAGAAAAGTTTGGATGGCATATTCATTTTACCTGATAAACTAAAATTTATGAGCCGCTTTGTTTTTACTCTGCTTTGTTTACAGCCGTTACCAGGGGAACCTCTATATTTCTGACGTTACAAAAGCACCTCCTACTGGCAGAGAATGAATGTGCATTTTCAATAATCCAGTCTGTTTTTGTTCAGACCAATGCGAAAATCCTCACATAAACCCGTTTTAAATAATATCATAATTTATACTTCTGACTCATCCCTTTTCTTTAAAAAAATGGTTTAAAGGGTTCAATTGTGAGGTTTATCATTTTATAATTTATTTAGTTTTTTGTTAAAACTTGTATCTCAACGGTATATCAAATGCTATTTCGTGGTCTACAACATGAAATAATAAAAGTGTCTTCTAAATGAATACATGTAAATACAAATGTTCATATACTTTTCATATACTTTTTATTCTATGCACTATTGACTCTTCTCAACAAATATCAGATTTTTTTTATAAAACCTTAATTTCCATGGTTGACTGTCATGGTGAAAAAACAACTAAACATTTTGACTAGTGTGGCTCACACGATGACAAAAATACTTTATATTTTGGTGGCCTTTGGCCAAATTACTTACACGATAACTAGGTTTTGAAGCACGAATGAAATGTTTTGGGTGAGTAACTACATTTTGCAGACATGCAATAAAGTTCTGAAAGTTCCAGCAAACAGTTGTGACATTTGCACTCACAGTTTAGAGAGTGTTAAGACTGTTTAGAAAAATGTGCCAAAGCAGTTGAGAAAAACTGTGGTAGACTGTCTGCTTAATATCTTCAAAACACTTTATTTTGATGGGTCCCCAACATACAACATATTGACTATGAGAAATTTGGCAAGTATATGTCAAATTATTCTACTAAACCTAAACCTACCCTACTGAGAGTCAGTAGACATGTAGTTGCAAATTAATGATAATTAGCTGACATGTAGTTACAAAGTTACTTGTAGTTAGTAGAATGTCTAAAATTGGTCTATCGAAATAAAGTGTAACCCATTACTTTTTCCATTTAAAATCTAAACTAAAGCTTTCAAGTAAGAAAAACAAATAATCAAATGTAAAAATCCCTTTAGTGTGTTCATTACAAATACATTGATTATTAAAACTACAAAAGCAGTTCAATCAAGAACAGCGAGTGATTCTCTCTTTTATTTTATTGTTTGATTAACATTAATGAGACAGATGGCCTATATTAAGACCTACTGTAATGCACAGATCTAATATAATGTTACACATCAGATGTTTTCCCCAACAGTTCCACAATCGTTCGCTTAAAACATGACAGATTATGTTTGCGTGAACACTTAAATATTGTAATTCTGTGTGTATTTGTATATTTATTGGGATTGCGCACTGGTGCGAGCTCGAGCAAGCAGAGAAGGTACTCCTCTCAGAAAATGTACAAATAAAGATAATTTTAGATGTTTAATTACTACTTGGAGCACTTGGATCGCTAGACAAGGGCTTAATGAACACATTTTTGTGAAAACCTCAGAGTTAGTCTAAAACCTTATAAATATAAATTTGAATTTGTTTTGCCTGTAGCTCAAAATTAGCCTGTGCGCATTCCTACTCATTTTGCCAGCATGGGTCACATTTTCTGTAGCCTATTTTTGCTGTGCTGCTCATGAAAACTTTCCCGTTTATAACTGACCAACTTCTAAAAACAAATGTATAATTGTCTTTGTAAAGAAATACGTAGCTCTGGAGCCGCTGTACAAATATTTCCAGTGTGAACACACTCGCGAGTCTATAGATGTAGTAATGTAGTTACGCTGACGCGAAGCTCACACAAAAAACAGAAGAGAGGGGTCAAAGCCACTGGAGGGCAAGCCTGCAACCTTTAGCCGAAAAATGATAATGGCTAATGCTAACGCTTCCACTTCGGTAGTCCTTGGGAAAGGAGACCAGAGGCCGTTTTTTTTATTGTGTTGTCAATGGAGGAGAGGCTTAACTATGCTGACAGCCTGTCTGATAATCTTCAACATGTTTTACACTAAACGATACTTTTGGATTTAACTATTTTTAGAGCTTACCACAAAAAATACAGCTGTTTTATAAGAGAAGTCACTGACTTTTTGCAATAGATGGGATTCAGTTTACGGCACTTCCATTCATTCGGTATCTGTAAACGGTGATAGCTTGTTGTACAACAACTCTGACTGGAATTCAATGATGTCAGGGCTGTAATGTTATTGGTCATTAAGGCACACGTGATCCAAGTTAGCCATTACGCTTTCTCTTATATAAGTCATACAGACCCTCACATCTCCCTATAGTGAGATAATAGGCTTGTTTGGGATGAGCAAAATCTGCGCAGAATCGCTCACCGGTCACTTGTTTTGATGTCATGCTGACATGTGGCTGTGTCAGATTGTGCCAGAGCCGATCCTAGACTTCTCGGGGCCTTACGCAAAACTGTGTCAGACTAATTCAGTCTAATTCACCATTTCAGACTAAACCTCAATTGGGCTGAAATAATGTGTGGCTTGAGTCAACACAGATCGACAAGTTACTCAATCAGAACTATTTTTAGGATGTGTCTGACAGTGACTCCTACTCTTAGTGAGTCAATATCCAGGAGTATATGATTCTATGATGCCAGTTTTTGCCAGTTCAATCAGTACTCCAGTCACTCCAAGAGTACACTGAACAGAGAACGGTACAGACTTGTCCAACATGAAGTCATTGTATGAATGCATAAACAAACTTGTGAATTAGTTATTTCAACTAGTTTGTCAAATGAATCAGTTTTGGGAAAATAATCAGACTGCTCATTAGTGGAAGGGGGTGTTGACAGTCTTGACTGTAATGTTGTACTCCAGGTCTGGGATAAAAGTACCAATGCCCGGCCTTTTTTTCTGTGGTAATAAACTTCTCATATGCCACTGTTAGTAATAATGCCAACTGCGAAATATGACACTTACAAAGTAATGTAATTTATCAACAAATATAGAAAAGAGAGAAAGTTGGGATTTTTTTGTGTTTCAATTCAACAAAAACTAGTTTCTTTTTTACAATTCATAACATTTCCACACGGGCACACATTGCGGGTGATAACCTCCCCGATGATAGCCAGAGATAAGCATAAAAAATTGTCAATATTAAGAGGATTTAGCATTTCCAATTAATGTGCCTGTTACATTCTTCTTATAATTAGGCCTATTATTATTATTGTTATTAGATTACATTTATTATTAAATTATTGCCCCGCGATAATTTCATATGCACTGTGAGGATAATAAAATAGGCTAATAGCTTACTCCTCATTTAAAATTGATTTTTTTAAAACAGGTCTATTAATTTATACAATTAATTATAGGCCTATAATTAAAATTATTAACACCGCAGTCATCAATGAAAATTCAGAGCAGCTTTTTTTCAGGCACTGATTTTCAAAAACAACCTGTTTAAAGTGAAATAGCCTATGTTTCTTCTCATGTTTTTCCCTATATGAGCCACAAAATAAATATTAAGGGCATTATTATAAGGATAGTGACTGCATCTTGCTCCCACTGCCATACATCATTGTTCTGCCCTTCATATTTAATATTGCTCTTCTCTTTCTCATTGCACTAATCTACCTCATGCATTTTATCACCACTACTGTCACTGTTCTAGTCTTCATTGCAAGACACTACTGGAAACAAATATTGGTCCAAAACCTCAAAAAATACGATGCAAGTTTATTAATTTGTGTCTTGATGGATGTATTGTTTCATCATCTAGTACAATTGATACCACAGATCTCATTTGACTGCAATCGGTCCATTGAAAAAGGGGCTATGACAGAATAAGTTGCAGAATACTGAAAAAGTTTTAATATTTCATCATGTTTCATGTTGCATTCCAGGCAGATTAGTTCTACAGACTCAGGGATTAGTGACTGCAACTGCCATTCATTGTTCTGCCCTTCTTCATATTTATATTGATTGCCCTAAGCATTTACTACTGTTGTTCTAGTCTTCATGCAAGACACTACTGGAAACAATTATTGGTCCAAATCCTCAAAAAATACGCGTTTATTAATTTGTGTCTTGATGGATGTATTGTTTCATTATCTAGTACAATTGATACCACAGATTCATTTGACTGCAATCGGTCCATTGAAATTCACATGTAGAACAGCATTTTTCAAGAAATATTGCAAATTATGTTTACTGTTTCAGATGCTGAAATTAATTTATGCGTTCATGATTCATTACTAATGCATTACTGGGTAAATGTCCTCGGTCAATGTCCTGCTCAATAAATAAGCTTCAGC
The DNA here is from genome assembly GCA_027422405.1 of Ptychobarbus kaznakovi. Lineage (NCBI taxonomy): Eukaryota > Metazoa > Chordata > Actinopteri > Cypriniformes > Cyprinidae > Ptychobarbus > Ptychobarbus kaznakovi. The sequence goes on from CM049794.1 coordinate 32,848,443, forward strand.
TAGTTGTGTGTGTAGTACTTGAGTACTTAATTAAAACCAGAAATATGGTCACATCAGCCCCATTTTATTGTCAATACACTGGCTGCCTGTCAAATATTTTTTTAATTGTATTAATTACTTAGAAAGCACTGAATTGTCCAGCTCCCACAATCCATTGTGTCCACTTCAATCACAAAATGTTGGGCTCTAACTAATAACTAGATATCTTTGAGGCGCCGCCTAGGATTTAAATCAAACTACGCTTATCAACACACAAAAAACACGTGCATTACACCTAGAAACACTCGCACATACAAATAAACTTCCATGCATATACACCTATAAATATGAGGCGCCGCCTAGGATTTAAATCAAACTACGCTTATCAAACACACAAAAAATACGTCATATTACACCTATTAACACTCGCAATACATATAAACTTCCATGCATATACACCTAATAAACACTCGCACATACATATACATTCTAAACTCTCGCACATACATATATCACTTCCATGCATATACACCTATAAACACTCGCACATAATTATAAACTCCATGCATTTTACACCTATAATCGGCACTTACATATAAGACTTCCATGCTTTTACACTTATCACGCGCAATTCATATAAAATTCCATGCATATACACCTATAAACACGCGCACTTTACATATAAACTTCCATGCATATACACTATAAACCGCGCACATACATATAACTTCCATGCATTATACACCTATAATCAGCGCACATTCATATAAATTCCATGCATATACACCTATATAACACTCGCACATACATATAAACTTCCATGCAATATACACATATAAACACGCGCACATTACATATTAAACTTCCATGCTTATACACTATAAACACGCGCTTCATATACATATAAACTTCCATGCATATACTCATATAAATCACGCGCACATATACATATAAACTTCCATGCATATACACATATAACCACTCGCACATACATATAAACTTCCATGAATAAACACATATAAACAACGCGCATACAAACTCGCTGCACGTAATCACACCCATAAATGCTTCAGCTGAGTATTATATGTGTATGCAAGTGATTTCATATGTAGATGTGCGTGAACTCTTTTCAGTGCAAACGGAAGGCATTTCAGTGTAAACGAAGGCATTTCAGTGTAAAAGGAAGGCATTTCAGTGTAAAGGAGGCATTCGTGTAAACGGAAGCATTTCAGTGTAAAAGGAAGGCATTTCCAGTGTAAACGGACAGGCATTTCAGTGTAAATGAAGCATTTCAGTGTAAAAGGAAGGGCATTTCAGTGTAAAAGGAAGGCATTTCAGTGTAAACGGAAGGCATTTCAGTGTAAAAAGAAGGCATTTCAGTGTAAATGGAAAGCAGCGGCATTCCGGCGGCTTCTCCAGATGCCGGGACATTGAAATTGAAAATTCTTATCGTGGCTTAATGCATTAAAAACAGTGTTTTTAAAGACCAAACCAATATAACATTATTTAATAAGCATACGATGTATAGACAAAGCAGATCCAGGATTAAGAACGTAATGCGTTTAATTACGCGTAAGCTTAAGGAATAACGCGCTAACCTGGCTTGCAACGTTATGTGGGTCTCGGAGCTAAATAAATGTGGGGGGTCCTCCTCCCAGAAAAAAAAATACTGGAATGTTTAGTATTTGACATTTTCTGTATCTGGTGTCTTTAAAGAACGTGTCTATTCACACAAAGTGTAATTAGTCCGCCTTGTTTGACAGGTGTTTTTTACCTTTGTCACTACTGTTAGAAATAAAAAAAACACGCTAGTCTTTGAATTTTTCAGTGGCGTAAGAGGTATAACGCAGTGTACCATTGGTGTTAGAGACGTCGAGATACGAGTTCGCGTCCGTCTTTTTCCGAAATCATTCTCCATCACATCTCTTATTATATTGGAAAGACATTTGTTTTCAATAAAATAAATAAATAATCGAAAAGTTTAAAATTAAGTATCGGGTAGGGGATTAGGTGTATCGGTGCAGCAGGTACGCTCAATTGTTTACTTTGCTGTTTCATTTTATGGACTCTGAATGAGCCAAGTGCAATAGATTTGAGGAAGCTGTAGTGTGGAGGCGTGTAGCTAAATGAAGTTTAATTTATTCATTTATCATTCGTCATGTCGTGTGGAATTGATTTGAATGATGGCGTTCTGAAAAGAGCACAGACATGAACGAGAGACGGTAAAACTGGGTCTCAAAAAGTCCAATAATATTCCTGTCCCACCCCACAATGGTTCCGACGGCCTAACGACATTATTATTAAAATACTATACTAGTAATACATTACTATGTACAGTATATCATTATTTAGTATTTAAATCGTGTGTATGCGTTTAGTATTTTAAAACATGTTTTAATGATTAAGCCACGTTAAGCGTTTTAAATTTCCGAGCATCTGGAGATTTGCCTAGTGGGCAAACTGACTAAATGTATTTGATAATATTTGCCAATATCTCGCCTTTAAACAATACTTCCAATATTTCCCTTACTTGTAGCCTACGTACAGTAAGCCTACACAATAATTTTACATGAAAAATTGGATTTACAGAAATGTGTTATTTAAAATAATTGTGTACTGTACTCTATGCCAGGGATATATAGGCAAACAACTCACTGTAAATCACTTATAAAATTAATACAAGCTTTACAGTTTGACAATGTGTTATTTTAAAAGTATTTTGAATTAAAAATACATCGGACATTTTAACCCTGTCGGTGGTGGAATTGTCAAAAGGTTCCCTTAACCATCGAAGCACAATTGCTTAAAATGTTCTCCAGTTTAAATTTACTATATTTAAAATATATATATAAAATATAAAAAATTTAATGCCAAACTTTATATCGACTAATTTTTTTTTTTAAACCGCCAAACTATAAACACATTATTACTAATCATGCTATACTGTACATAGTTTGATCTTATTATGTGTTTATTGGGTTTGGTCTTTTTAAAAACACTGTTTTAATGCATTAAGCCACGTTAAGAATTTTCAAATGTCCACGGCATCTGGAGAAGCCGCCGGAAGTGCGCTGCTCCTTTTACACTGAAATGCCTTCCGGTTTACACTGAAAAATTCACGCCATCTACATAGGAATCACTTGCATACACGTATATATCAGCTGAAGCATTTATGGGTGTGTATGCGTGCAGTGAGTTTATATGTATGTGGAGGTGTTTATAGGTGTATATGCATGGAAGTTTATATGTATGTGCTGAGTTTATAGGTGTATATGCATTGAAGTTTTATGTATGTGCGCGTGTTTATAGGTGTATATGCAGAAGTTTGTATGTATGTGCGAGTGTTTATAGGTGTATATGCATGAAGTTTATATGTATGTGCGAGTGTTTATAGGTGTATATGCATGGAGTTTTTATGTATGTGCGAGTGTTTTTAGGTGTGTATGCATGGAAGTTTATATGTATGTGCGAGTGTTTATAGGTGTATATGCATGGAAGTGTATATGTATGTGCGGTGTTTTTAGGTGGTGTATATGCATGGAAGTTGTGTATGTATGTGCGAGTGTTTATAGGTGTGTATGCATGGAAGTTTATATGTATGTGCGTATGTTTATAGGTGTATTATGCATGGAAGTGTTTATGTAATGTGCGAGTGTTAAAAAGTGTATTGGTATGTTGCGAGTGTTTTATTGTATATGCATGGAAGTTTATATGTATGTGCGAGTGTTTTAGGTGTATATGCACGGTTTTTGTGTGTTGATAAGCGTAGTTTGATTCAATCCTAGGGCTCCCTCATTGATATCTAAATCCACACAAGGAGGTAGATCATTCTCCTTTTTCTATGAAAAATAATGGTATATTCTTTCAAGAATTTGAAATTCAGTCACACTATCTGAGTTTCAGTCCAGACTACTGACCATCACCCTTTCTCTTGCCACAGACATCAATAACATAAATGTATATTATGTAGGCAAGTTAAAATGGTGTCTTGTAAGCAGCATATACATTTATGTTATTGATTGCTTAAACAGCTCAAATAATAATTACCTTTAATGTGTGTGTGTGGGGGGGGGGAGCAGAATTGAAAGTCCACTGGTTGCCTTGCACTGTATGGTAAGTCGTGTTTTATTATTCCATGACCTGTTTAAGCAATTACTGGATAGGGCATTACATATTGTTTTATTATTTTTAAAGGCCAGAATCAGTCACCAAGACAAGCAAGTAGCCTAATAAAAGACATTTTACCTCATTTATTCTTTCCCCAGATATTTTATCAAATAGGAAGATCTTCTGCCTACTACATTTTCGGCAACCTTAATGATAAAAAACAAGGAAAGTTTATTAAGCAATGAGTGTCATGCTTTGTAGTTGAATCTCAAGTTAATAGTTGTCATTTCACTTGTGAGGTGATCTGTCGTCCTGTCCACTTGTGTCCAAGTGACTTTGTCCTTGCTTTTTGTGGATCAAGTAAAATGTACTGGGCTGGGCATCCAAAAGCCCTCCTAGCTTAAACAGGGCTCTAGACTAACTTTTTGCACTGGTTGCACTGGTGCGCCTAACTTTTTTTTTAGGTGCACCAGCACAAAAGTTAGGTGCACCCAAATTTTCATATAGGCAATATTGACTAGTAAACGATTAACTAACAATCCCGTCAACATAAAGTTCTTTATTTGAAGCACAATTCTACAAGAAAGGTAACTTACTGAAAAAGTGTTGGTGCTTAAAGTGCTTCACTGAGCTAATATTTAAACGTAAAACATCTCAAGATAAATGAAATAAAAAGAAAATCTAAATTAAGTGTTTTAAGGGCATCAAACTGAACATCTCATGGCTCAATGTCTTATGGACTATCCTCCATTGCAGTCACATGCCCCTCGGATGGCCAACTCCTGTAGTTTGGCCTTCTTGATCTTTGGCCTTGGCTAAACCAGCTGGACACACTCTCTCTAGCATCAACATCTTCCAGACTTGACCCCTCTACACTGATTCTTCACTGTGTCTGAATGAAGGGATGCTATAGCGCAGTGCTTCTCAAACCCTCCCCTTAAACCTATAAAACAATCTGGCTCCCCTATCTCACCTCAGACTACCAAATGATTTCACTAAACATTATGAAAAAAAAGTATTTACAGAAAAAAACCTTTTCTGTTTCTAATTGTCTCTCTGTTCTCATACTGTATTTGCAGCCAAATTCTCAATAAAACTATTTTACTTTATATATTTGACTGTTTCTCTTGTCAGTCATCGGGATAGATATGAAAGTGACTGAAACGCAGCCCATTAAAAATACTTAACCAGCTATCCCTTCCAAGAAGCTAGTCTGCACAAAAATCCTAATTTATAATTGTATTGAGCCGTTGTCTGATGAAATCAAATGATACACAGAAGATAAGACAAGACAATTCCTGTGCTGTGATTTTGGCTATATTTGCATGTAAACTTAGAGAAGCAATAATATCTGTTTTAACTGAACATGCTGCTCCTCTCAGATGCTCACTGAACAAAGCAGATGCAGAGAAAGAGCTGCGTGCGCGCTGATTCTGGTTCTGTGATCTCCATCACATGCTTTCAGATGGAGCAATATCATGTTCATAATCGCAGATGAATCGCATTCGATTATGAACGCGATATCGCGTAGCTTGTTAGTGTAAGTGTTTTTATTAATGCCATTAATGTTTTTGTTATATAGCCTACAGTGTATAGCACTAGTCAACTAAAGGATATAACATGGCAAAGACTGATTGAATGTATTTTTAGTCCAGTACCTGTATATAAGATTAGTATTGACCAAGTTCAGAGGCTGTCATATGTGGATCAACTTACTTTGTTGTGTATTTTCAATATTTTCAGCATGAAAACATAACTTTTATATTGATTCAATGGATTTAGTGCATTTTGGAAGAAAAAAAACATATCATGGATTTATTGCATTTTGGGGATTGTTTTTAAATAATAAATCTTTGAAAATCTAAATCTGGATGTGAATTTTTATGATATTATAACCTAAAGATGCTATGTGAAAGTTTGAAACAGAAAATACCACTTTCTTGGTAAAGAAAACTCAAATTATAAACTCAAATTAATCAAAATGGATGTATAGCGTTTTGGAACCAAACTCTTCATATAGCCTATTTCCATATATTTATGTGTGTGTATACTGCATGAGTAAATATATGTATAACTTTGATGCTTGTTTTCTCATAATTAGATGTTGAGACTTTAGCCTGGATTTTACAGAGAGGGTAACATATGTTTAATATATTTTACATATAAAAAAACTCTTAAAACTATGCTCCGTGACACAACAAAAGTAGTTTTTGTAAATCTCCGAACCACTTATACTCCGTAGGGTTATGGGAATACACCACAAATCTGTAAAATAATGGCACTTTTAAAAACTGCGCATATATAATATAACAGCTCCAGCCAAATCATCTAGTAGGTTCACACACATATGCATCTTTGCCAATCTGCCACCACTCCTCCAGCATGTTGTGACATCATGGATCTCAAAACCACAGAAGTTAAAAATGCTATGACTACTTCCTATCTGATGCACATACACCACCTACTCACCCATTAATCAATAATAACGCTGAGGGGGCTCACTTGTGAACTCACTTATCCACAGAGACTTCACTGGACTACTTATACTTTTTTGTGCTTTGTGTGATCACAAGTGGTCACAGGAAAAGTATTTGACATTCTTGTTACAGCTTAGATGTCGGCAAGGAGAAAATTTGATGATACAGGTTACATGTGAGCAGATCAGATTTTTTTCCCCAAACTGCAGTCAGTGTTGCTAGCATATCTTTAGTGGAGAGAAGATGACCTGCCCACTGTAAGTGTTATCCATTTAGGTTTGAGTTCTGTTTCACTGCTTGTGTTTAGTCCCAGTGTCTTTGGTCCCTAATTATTGATTAGTCCCACCTGTTGCATGCTTTTCCCCCATTGTCCTGTGTATTCATATCAAATTTTTGCTTTAGTTCTTGGACTGTTTAGCTGTTGTTTAGTTGGTTAACTTTGCTATAGTTTTTCTCCTGTTCCAAGTTAAAGAGTGTTTTCTTTTTACTAAATATATGCTGCTTGCACCTAGATCTTATGCTGCATTCACACCACGCAATTACTGTAATTTCAAAATGACAACATATGATGTTCTATTTGAGAATGAGAATGAGCTTTATTGGCCAGATATGTTTACACATACAAGGAATTTGTTATAGTGACAGAAGCTCTACAGTGCAACAGAATGACAGCAACAGGACAATACACAGATAATAAAGGATAATATACAAATAGGCAATGTACAAAATAGCAAAAACACAATATATAATATAGACAATTATGTGTGTACGGGTCTGATATGTGCAAATTTGAAAACATTTAAATCTTTAGCCCCTGTTTACACTTGGTATTAAGATGCGCTTTGGTTGATCGGATCACAAGTGGACAATGGAGACATGTACCCATTTACACCTGGCATTTTAATCCATCTCTTCTGCCGAATTCATCCTCTTCTGACCAGATTACCCCACTGTAAAAAAATGTATCATTAAGCTCAGATGACCTTTATTTGTCACATACACAATTATACAGAGTATAACCAGCAGTGAAATGTGTTCTCTGCATTTATCCCATCCAAGTGCACACACACTTGGAGCAGTGGGCAGCCGACAATGCGGCGCCCGGGGAGCAGTTGGGGGTTCGGTGCCATGCTCAAGGGTCTCACCTCAGTCGTGGACAATTCCTGCCGGAGCCGAGATTCGAACCCACAACCTTAGGTTACAAGTCCGACGCTCTATCCATTAGAGCCACGACTGCCCTGTAGAGGTCTGCATTCCCGCCTTTTTCCCTCGGGAAACCACGGGACCCGACCAGATCTCTTGCGCCGCGGGATTAAATCCCCAAATAATACGCAGGTAGCGGTTGGTAACTCAAGTGTAATTTGAATGGGAGCGGGCGGTCTAACAATATCCTGTTCCCGACTTACATTCAGAACATCATATCTGCACTTTATTCTTATTGACTACCAGTACAGCCTGCACTCAGGACTGTCATGCACACATGCTTTCTGCATCACGCGCTTTATTTGCGGGGTCTGTGCGTGGAGCAAGTGCATAATGGTTCTCAGAGCAGGCTGTACCAGTGATAAATATACGGCCCTCAGACAGAACGGCAGGTTGTCGAGTGACAGAGCAGAATAAGGATGGAGCAAAGTGTAGATCTGCTGTCCTTGAAGAACATTCAACTCGGGTTTGTTTATATTTTGCTTAGCAATTTTGAAAAGACAGATGTTGTATTTATTATTTTTTTTATTTTTAGTAGAGCTGTCATGCTTGATCTATGACCACGCCCTCCATCAGTCTGGCGAATCCAGCGAGCCTAAGCCAGGCACGGGCGCCAAACTTTTCCACCAGAGGTGTGGGACTCGAGTCACATGACTTGACTCGAGTCTGACTCAAGTCGCAAATTTAAGGACTTGTGACTTGCTTGCTAAATAAAGAAAATGACTCGACTTGACTTGGACTTGAGATCCAGAGACTTGAGACTTGACTTGACTTTACCTTCATGCCTCGGCAGGATTTGATTTCTTAACAACTCTGATTATTATTATAAATCATTGTGACATAATTTGGTAAACAAAATGCAAGCCACTGAACAAGCGGCAGAAATGATCCGAGTCTGCACAGTTCATGACACTGCACGAGCACAGGAACACAGCGTGCCAAATACAAGGAGCAAGATATTCTCCCGAGATATTTGGATTAACAATTCGAATCTGTGTGCATTTTGCAATGCCAGGACGTTACCACTTCATAAAGGAAAGGTATGTAAGCTTGTTCATTAGTTTAAAACAGTGTTGATCTTAAAATTCAGCTTAGGTCTTTCATTAAATTAAAGTGATTATAAATTATTAATCTCGTGATTGTAATTAACCATGTCAAACTTTAATTTCGCTTGCATTTGCCACGGAATTGTAGAAGTGTTTTATCGAGTAGTTAGTGATATTTCTCTTGAACCCAAAATCCAAGGCATGGTGTCAAAATGGCCCTAATATGAGTTTTTATATTTATAACATACGATATTTAGTATTTTTTGCAGCATGGCTGCCAACAGTTTCGTTCAGCCTACAGCTAGAGTTCGCGCGTCTCTAAGCAACACACTGAAGACTGAACGGATCCGGGGATTTGAACGAATCCGGGGATTTGAACGAATCCGGGGATTTGAACGAATCCAGGGATTTGAACGAATCGGTTGAGTGATTCTGAGGCCCATTCTTGCTTGTTCATAACGAATCAACTGTTTTGAATGAATCAGTTCAATGAATGCTTCTGTGATAAAGAAGTGATTTGCCACCACTTACAGGCAACATTAATTTAATAGAGTAGAGCCGTTTCTCAATACCAAGTAGGCCTATGCATAGTTTGGACTTCGCAAGTTCGACTCGGGAGTGCGAACTCCTGAGGATGGGAAGACACAAGTCCGGTAATTCTGCAAATAGAACAGCAGCGTACTTGATAACGTCAGTCAGCTCGCCTATATCTACACTGTATTATAATACGACGAAATACGATATCAAACACCACTGCCTCTTTTTGTTTTTATGTAAACATATTAATAGCCGCAAAAATGTAGTTCAGGGAATGTACATACATTACAGTGAAACAAAATATTATATCAAACAGCATTGCCTCTTTTCCGTTTCATTTAAAATATTAATAGCCACAAAAAATTATATCAAACAACACTGCCTTTTCGTTTTCTTCAAAATATAAAACAACTCTCTTTACGTTTTCATTTAAAAAATATAAAACATTAATATGTGGTTTAGATAATGTGTGCACATACTCTGATTATCTTTACTGTATGCATAATAAAATGAAATATGACAAGCACAAGTCTCTTTTGTTAAATGTCCATTTTAATGAACAATAATAGCCATTATAAAAGTAGAAGTATAATAAGAGACGTATGTAATAGGAAATAAAGACAGAGGCAAACAATTCAGTCGAATGTATTTAAAAAAAAATAATAGTCCTTATGCATTATGATTGATAAATAAATAATTTGTGAAACATAACTTTGTGCTCAGTCAAAACAATATGCCCTGGAAGAAATAATAGAATCATGAGACCAAAGATCGCCTGTTAGATTTACCAAAAACGAATTTGACCTCATGTTTAACCACTACAGAGACATCAAAGCCAGCGGTAGATGTCAGAAGGACTAGCCGCGGTGAGGCTGCTCTCGGCGGATACATGAGTACTGAGCGCCCGGTGATCGTGTGGAGCTCACGCTTCCAAAATCAGGGATCAGAGACACCTTTTCAAATAGGTGCTATATTTATAAACTGCAGATTTGAGTTTTAAACCACTACATTCTTGCCTGAAATACTCTTAGAACTGCATTTCATGACACAATAACAGTAATATTGTAAACATTTTGCGGGTTTTCCCCTCCGCCATTAACGCTCGCAGATTGCTGCGAAATGCATACTGGGATACCTGGCTGCCTCAAGTTCGCACAAGTCACCTCTTTATGCGTCCTCGATAAAAGGGGTGGAGCAAGAACACATCCTGGATTTTAACTGTACTTGACTAGATGTGAACTTTGAATTGGAACAGTACTTGGGCGATGACTGATGACGTTTCACAAGTACAGACAAGGGCCCTGTCCCAAATGGAACACTTCATGTGCATTTGCGGTCTTACGGACTTACAATGGCCGCCGCGTGCACGTGTCCGTTAAGTCCACGAGACCGCAGGGTGTCCCATTCCTCATTTTAGCATTCAGAAGGGTGCTCGCGAGCGCCCTCTTTGCGGCCGTTATACACCCTCTGTAATAAACGTGACTGGATGCCATGAATGTCAATAACAACTGAACTTTATTCGGCTCCTCTCTCTTTAGAACCTTTACCGATAGCGCCCTCACAGGTGAGGCAAACACACATATTACATCTCCCTTTTTCTTTTTTACATAGTAACAAAACACAACAGGAACAGTGATTTAACTTAATACGGACAACGTTACTAATTAAGGAGTATCATACATTACAGCGAACAGTTTAATGCGCATCCTGGAAAGTGTCAGTTCATAAGTCTAATCTCATGGGTGGTTTACGAACTCTTTTAGGATATCTCGCTTCTGTGATGCTGGGCTCTGTAACCTTTTACTGGGCATCAATTTCATAAATTCCTTCTTCTTCTGTCAGTGGCACTTGGGAAACACAGTCTTGTTCTGAATCTTGGGTGATGCTTTTCTGTGGTTGTTCGCTGGTCTGTATGAGATGTCTTCTATTGCGTCTGAGTTTTTGACCATCACTTTCTACCACATAAGAACGTGGTGCTTCACATACTTCAACCACCTTTGCCAGCTTCCACTGTGTATCCTCTTGTACACACACGCAATCACCAGGCTTAAGATCCGGCAGGGATCTGGCACCCCTGTCATAGTACTGTTTTGTTTTGAGCTGGTTGTTTTTGAGTTGTCTGTGTACGCCGGTCATGCATCGTGGTGTAAGCAATGTCTGTGCAGTGGGTAGCTGTGTCTGAGTCCTACGCCCCATGAACATTTGCGCTGGAGATGGTAGGTTTTACAGAGGTGTGTTTCGGTAGTCTAGGAGCGCAATGTATGCATCCTGTCTGTCTGCCTTGGCTTTTTTAAAGAGTGACTTAATCTCTTGGACAGCCTTTTCAGCTTTGCTGTTACTTTGTGGGTACCTTGGAGATGATGTAACGTGCTTGAATCCATATGACCGACTGAAAAAAGCAAAGTCAGCTGAAGCGTAAGCTGGGCCATTATCTGTTATCATCATTTCAGGTATACCATATCTAGCGAAATGCTGCTTGCAGATGTGAATGATGGTTGGGCTATTTATGTTTTTCACCTTGTCTACTTCTATGAAGTTGGAATAGTAGTCCACGAGCACAATGTACTGTTCATGATCAAATTCAAACAGATCAGAGCCCACCTTTTGCCACGGCCTGTGTGGAATGTCATGCCCTATCATGGGCTCTTTGCAGTTTCGTCTCCTGAATGTATTGCACACTGGGCATTGGAAATAAGGTCAGTAATCTGCATTGACATGCCAGGGCAGAACATTATGTCTCTTGCTAGTCGTTTAGTTTTTTTCAATGCCTGGTGACTGGCATGGAGTTTGTGTAACATGAATCTTTGTTTATTTGGGGAATGACGATGCGGTTACCTTTTAGGAGTATGTCATCTTCGATAGTCAGTTCATCACGATAACAAGGTTTTGCATTCAGGTTTTGTCTTCAGGCCAGCCGTTTAGTACAAACTTTTGACAATGGGCAAAACTGAATCATTTTTGTTTCTGTTTTTTTTTCCAACAGGCGCAATGGTGCGATTGGCAGTGAAGCAACGGTGCACACTGTATTCATCATCTGCTGTGTCGGTATCTGTGTGAGGCTGATAATTTCTGCTTAAGGCATCAGCTATGTGGAGCTCTGTTCCTTTTTTATATGTCACTGTCAAGTCATATTTCTGAAGTTTCAGGAGCATTTTTTGGAGTCGGAGAGGAGTGTCAGCAAGGGTTTTTTTTCATAATAATTTCTAAAGGCTTATGGTCACTTTCAACTGTGAAATGTCTGCCAAATGTGTACTGATAGAATTTTTCACATCCAAATACAATAGCTGCCAATTCTTTTTCAATTTGTGCCCAACGCTTCTGTGTTTCAGTAAACGCTTTGGAAGCAAATGCTATAGGGCAGTTGTTTTGAAGTATCACAGCACCTACCCCAGAACTGGATGTGTCCACACTAAGTGTCATTGGCATTACTGGATCATAATATTTGAGAGTAGCTGTTTCAGAGACCATTGTTTGTAACTCCTCAAAACTCCTTTGATGAGCTTCTTCCCAGCACCATTCTGCTGTCTTTTCCAAAAGGAGTCTTAGAGGGGCTGTGACATTGGACAGTTGTGGGAGGAATTTTCCTGAGTACGTGACCTGCCAAGGTATGTTGCAGCTCTGTTCTGTTTTGTGGTCTATGCATGTTCTTGATGGCAGCCACCTTTTCGGGTCTGGTTTAAGTCCATCTGCAGTCAGCAGGTGGCCATGTAGCTCACTTCTTTAGCTTTGAATGTACATTTCTCTGGATTTAGTTTTATGTTCCTTTCTCTGATGCGCTCCATTACTTTTTCCAGTCTCTCGTCATGTTGCTGCTCATTCTCTCCCCAGACCAATATGTCATCCACAATAACTTCAACACCTTCCAAGTCTTCAAATGTTTGGGACATAATTCTCTGAAACATCTCTCCAGCACAGCTGATTCCAAACGGCAGTCTTTTGTAAGCAAATCTTTCAAAAGGACTGTTGAAGGTGCATAATTTTGAACTCTCTTTGTCCAATTTTATTTGCCAGTAACCAGACTGTGCGTTGAGTGTGGTGAATACTTTAGCACCAGTCATTCTTGTCACCACCTCCTCAATTGTTGTCATTGGATAATGCTCTCTTTCAAATTGCATCCAGTCATTTCTTCTCATTTCATTGCTCCACTTTCATTTTTTCAATCTTCACCATTCATTCATTCATATATGACTTATTCGGTTTCCATTTATGACTACTGTTGACCCTGCTCTGGGCTCTACCACCTTTTCAATGACATCCATTTTTTCAATCCGTTCCGTCTTCCATGACTTTGTTCTGAGAGCCCGGAACTCGTCTAGGTGGATGTTTGGCAGGCTGAGCATCGGGTTTGAGTTTGATGTGTTGTTCCCCTTCTATACAGCCCAGTCCTGTGAAAACATCAGCAAATCAGTTTTCGATGTTGCCATGTTGTGATGTAACTGCTGCTACACGTTTGATGAGCCCCATCTGTATACATGTTGTTAGTCCAAGTAGGGGCTGTACATCATCCTCCAGAATCTGACATTCAATGTCGTAATATTTGCCTTTGTATTCACCCAACAGCAAGCATTTACCTTTAGGTTTCAGGCACTGTCCACCATATGTCACTAACCTTGCTTTGGATTTTTCTATTTTGTAACAGCTTTGAGCATGTATTGATTGTGGAATGATGTTACATTGAGCCCCGGTGTCTATCTTGAATTTTGTTTTACGGCCATTCAGTTTGATGGTTACCATCCAATTCTCTCCATTTCTTGCATTCACAGCATCAACATAGAATTCGTTTTCTGACTCAGTCTCTTCAGACACAGTATTTATATTTTTCTGAGATCTGGTAGACATACATTTACTAGCAAAATGATTCTATGAAATGAATCTAGCAAAATGAATATATGAGCAAAATTCATTTTTTGCAGTTTACTCCGTATGCTGGACATTTACCTTTGTTGTGATCTCTTCCACAGTACTTACAGTTTCGTATGATGTAATGTGACATGTCTGAATCATTGGCTTGTGCTCCGTGTCTTGTTCGCGTCTGTCTTACTGTGTGAACTTCTGTGTCTGATGCAACTTGAATTTGGGAAAGCTGCGTGCGGCTCGCCTCTGCAGCGCGGCACATTTGAATTGCTTTATGCAAATCTAGATCAGTTTCTCTCAGCAGCCTGGCCCGGAGAGCGTCGTCGCGAATGCCTACAACGATTCTGTCCTTTATTAGACTGTCACATAGTTGTCCATACTCACATGACTTGGCTTTGGTTTTGAGATCCGTAACAAACTGATCGATGCTTTCACCCGGTGCTTGCACTCTCGAATTGAAGATATGCCGTTCAAACGTCACATTCTTTTGCGGCTCAAGATAGTCATCAAACTTCTTTATTATGACTTTAACATCGTTTTTGTCTTCGGTTTCTGCAAAGTCGAACGTGTTGTAGATTTCTAGGGCTTCGTCACCAATGACGTGTAGCAGTGTGCAGCTTTGTCGACGCCTGATGCGGTCATGTACAGTCCAAATTTTTGTTTCCATTTTTTCCAGTTTTCTGCCGTGTTACCTTCAAATTGCAGTGGTTGTGGCGGCTTTAGTCCGTCCATATTGGGCTGGATTTCGATACTTCTGACACCATGTAATAAACGTGACTGGATGCCATGAATGTCAATAACAACTGAACTTTATTCGGCTCCTCTCTCTTTAGAACCTTTACCGATAGCGCCCTCACAGGTGAGGCAAACACACATATTACACCCTCGATCCGCACTTCTGCCGAGCCCGCACTTGGGCGAGCTCCGCAGCAGACTTCTAACTGACAGTCAAAGCAGCATTACTTCACGAAAGTGCAGACTCAGAGGAAGACCGCGAGGGTTTAGGGTGCCATTTGGGACAGGGCCAAGAACGCATATTGAGAAATAGCCTAGGTCTATAATTTAATTTCATATTTCTATATTACATTTTTTTTCCAACAGAACAAACAGAAAACAAAAACGAAACAAAACAAAACAAAAAATGTAGGCAGACCTTAAATGCACAGCTGTCAATATAGTTTTTATTAAGATAAGATAAAAAAGCGATAAGTTACAGGTGAAGATACATAAACATTAACAGCAATAGGCTTCTTGTTTTGAGCCATGATGACAATAGTTTTCAAGAACAACGTAGGCAATCATGCAAAGTAAAAGAAACAGTCCAAATAGGGTGTCTATATCTGATGAAAAATTTGGGTCCATTTTATTTCTGATATAAGGGGTGATTTGTAGTCAGCATATTATTTTAAATTTAATAGCATGTTTTGTTACACACTGAAATTCTTTAGCGTGCTCCCAGACTGAATCCCAGTCTTCACTGGATATATTTAGTGCAAAATCATTTTCAAACATCTGTTAAATATTATCGGTGTCTCCTAGGATGGTCAAACTCAATATAACATAAATATGAGAAACATTTTTATCTTGTATTTTCATCAATAAATTCTCAATTACAGACTTATCGGTATACAAAGTAGTATTTTGCCTATTTTCAAAATTTTATATTTAAAATATTATTATTTTAAAATGTATAATTAAAGTTAATTTCTGAGGAAAAATGAATACGGTTGTGTGGCAAAAATATATTTGTTCCTGTTTGACTGTGACTTGACTTGACCCTTATCAGGACTTGACTTGACTTGCTTGAGGTGAGTCACTGACTTGACTTGACTTGCTTGATTTGTTTGTACTGTGACTTGAGACTTGCTTGAGACATGAACATGTGTGACTTGCCCCCACCTCTGTTTTCCGTGTCCTGTCAATAGCCCACCCGCAGCCGCCTGGATGAGTGGTTCTTGCCGGGGCGCCATCAGGATCGTGGCTTGCCCCCTACTTGGCCTGCCTATGAGCTTCCTCTTCATCCACCCTCACTTCAGTAGACGGCGCTGAAGAAAAGGGCTACGGGAAACTGCCTCCACTCGATGAGTCTGTGGCCGCGCATCATGAGTCTATGGCACGCCCACAGCCATCGGTTGAACGGCAAAGGCCGCCCACCCATCCAAGCCATGTGGGATGACTTCAGCACTCGCTGGACACGCCTACACATTGGCTGGACAAGCAAACTTGGTGCTTCACTCCATGGCGGTCCTCCAGGTCTTCCAGGCCAAACTCCTCCGGTGCATGGACGAGGCTGGCCCAGACCCCGCAGCGTTCAGAGAACCCATCACCAAGACCACGGCCCAGGTGATCGGCAGGTCCATGGCCAGCCTAGTGGTGCTCGAGCGCCACCTGTGGTTGACGCTGACGGAGATCAAGGACGCGGACAAGGTCCCCCTCCTGGACTCACGAGTCTCCCCCACTGGCCTGTTCGGACCCGCTGTGGAAGGGTTCGCAGAGCGCTTCACTGCGGCACAGAATTCGTCCCAGGCAATGCGACACTTCCTGCCAAAGCGTTCCAGCTCTGGCTTGAGTTGCCTCAGATCTGTGCCGACTCCCCAGCCTGCCAAGACAGCGCTAACGGCTACCCAGCCAGAACCCAAGCCAGCGCTTTGAGACCAATCTCGTTCGGCTAGATGCCGCTCGCCTCCTAAGCGCCACGGGCCAAAGATTGTGCTGGACCCAGCGTCCAAGGCGTCGTCCTGATCTACAGGACAGGAAGAGGGAAGGGCCAAGTCTTGCGGTTGCCAGACCAACCCCCAAGCTGCCTCGGTTGAACCTCCAAGCACCCCGTTCAGTTCCGGGTGCCGAGGGCAATGTGTTTTTCGAAGTCACTGGGCCCGTACAAGCGCCCAAACTGCTTACCGCTGCTATAGCGGATATAATAAAACACAAACATTCTCAAAAAAGAGAGCACATTTCCTCTTCCACACAATACGAGTGGCCCGTCCCCACATGGTGACAAACCGCTCGAAGCAATCCAACCCCTAGCCAAGCGGGCCGAGACCTGGCAGGCCATCCCCGGGGTGTCAAATTGGGTTTTGGGGATAAAAAAAGTGATTACTCACTACATTTTGCTTGAAGACCCCCGCGTTTCAGCGGCGTGGTCCCCACCCTTGTTCAGAGCAAGGACGCACACGTCCTGCGCTCCGAGGTGATGGCTTTACTGGCCAAAAAAACGGTCCCTCCAGCTCAGAGCGAGTCAGACTTCTAAAGCCGTTACTTCCTCATCCCCAAAAAGGATGGCGGCCTACGGCCCATCCTCGATCTCAGAACTCTGAACCGTGCCCTTGTGAGATGGCCGTTCAGGATGCAGGGCTCTAGAGTGCGACCAATTTGGTCGCACGTGCGACCTAATTTCTCAATGGTGCGACTAACAAAAATCTGAGGTTGCACTGGTAAGTCCAGCCGTTCGACAAAAAAAAAAGTCTCCGCGACTCAGAAAGTCTCCCTGTGGTTCAACAACAGACACACATTAGGCCCATATCGTGGTCTAAACCAATCAGAGATAGTGAAGGGCGGACACCCCCTCTGATTGGCCGTGGTCCAGATATTCCTGTACGTGTGTGTACGTCTGATGAGTGTGCTGCAGTCAGACAGAGAGAGAGGTGAGTAGTAGAGATGCGCGCAGTGTTGCCAATTAAGCGAGATTTAGCGCCTTTTTAGACCCCCATAGCGACTAGTGACAAATCTAGCGATTTCTTGGACAAACTTTAGCAAGTCTCTCAGAGTGTCTGTGTGATCACCGCAACGGCGCAAGATTAGCGCGCACGTAGCTCTTTTTCTGCATCTGCTCTGTTCAGTGAGCATCTGAGAGCAGCAGCCCGTTCAGTTAAAACAGATATTATTGCTTCTCTGAGTTTACATGCAAATATAGCCGAAATCACAGCACAGGAATTGTCTTTGTCTTGTCTTATATTGTGTATTATTTGATTTCATCAGACAACGGCTCAATAAAATTATAAATTAGGATTTTGTGCAGAATAGCTTCTTGGAAGGGAAAGCTGGTTATGTATTCTTAATGGGCTGTGTTTCAGTCACTTTCATATTTATCCCGTTGACTGACAAAAGAAACAGTAAAACATATAAAGTAAAACAGTTTTATTGAGAATTTGGCTGCATTAAAATACAGTATGAGAACAGAGAGACAATTAGACAGAACAGAACAGGATATTTTTTCTTACTTTACTTTACTTTTAGTCATTTAGCCGACGCTTTTATCCAAAGCGACTTACAAATAAGAAAAAGTAACTAAAATTAAAAGTTAAAACTATAAATATAATATATACACATTTAAGAAGATAAAGAAATTAAATAAAAATGACAAATGCACACTACAACAACATTTCAAAACTAAACATTTAAATGAAAACAAAAAATAAAGCTAAAAACAAGTCAAAATATTAAATCAAGAAAAGGTATGAGTATAATAATGATTCTAACATAACACTAAAGGCACTTATTTTTATTTTTACATAGTAAGAATTGGTTATAAAAACTGTAAATACTTTTTTATATATATAAGGTTTAGTGAAATTATTTGGTAGTCTATGGTGGGATGGGGGTGCCTGATTTTTTTATAGGTTTTTTTATATCCTTTTTACCAGACCTGAAGGGGCACCACGTTCTGGTTGGCTTGGACAGTATGACCGTGGTGGTCTACATAAATCACCAAGGAGGGCTCTCCTCGAGGCGCCTCTTCACTTTAGTGGAACCCCTCTTGGAATGGGCACAGCCCAACCTGCGTTCGATCAGAGCAAAGCATGTGCCAGGCAAATTGAACCAGGGTGCAGCCATGCTGTCATGAGGCAATATCTCCCCAGAAGAGTGGACTCTCCATCCGCAAGTGGTTCAGGAAATATGGGAGATCTTTGACAAGGCAGAGGTCTTTCGCCCCTGAGGAACCTTTTCACAGTTTCTAGAATTATTGGCAGAAGTACTTGCTTTTATGCACCGCATGAACTAGGAATGTATTTGGTTCTAAGAATTCAGTTTAGGGGAACTAAATTAGCTCCTACTTCAGAGTAGGGTCTAAAACAGTTCTATAGGAACTACTAATGACGTAAGTGTACACTGAATGTCCAGATGCATACGAAACACTGGTTACCTGGCATTTTTTAAAGGGGCCATGTAAAAATTTTACTCCATGAACATGGAAAACAGTGATAACGGCATTTAGCTACCTGTTGTCTGCAGCGTTGTGTTCTTTTCTCAGCCTCAACGATATGTGACACTGCTAGTTGTCATAAGAGATTTAGTCAGATTGTCATGCTCTTTCAATTGCATAAATTCCATCTCCATTATCATTTAACCCATGACACAACAAAAACAGCTCCGATCATGACATCCTCCATTCACCGTTTGTTGATGTTTGTAAATTCCACGAATAAAGACGCCACTGTCAGCTACATCAGAGTTCTCGCTGCCAGTGTGAATTGCAACCAGCAAAACGACCCAAGGGAGAAATTGGTTCTCTAGGAACCGCAATGCTAGCTTTGTTCCTAGAACTCTGTGGTGCGAAAGCCCCTTTACTCCTCTGCAGAGAAGGGGCTCAAGTGATGATTCTTTACCTCTGGGCCTGTCTATGATCCTTGGATCAAGATTGGCCCGGACCATAGGAGGTTTGAGGGGGGGATCTGGAATGGTGCGGTATACATATTTTTTAAATCACCAATCGCATCTTCGCCTCTCTAAACAGCTCAGCCACTGTCTCAACAGAGGTTCCGAAAAGCTCAAAGAGCAATACTGGAGCATTGAGTAAGAAATTACTTTCTTTCTGCCCAGTGTAAGCCAGATTAAACCACAGATGTCTTTGCATAGCCATCATTGCCATCATTGAATGGCCAATAGCGGCAGCTGTTTGCTTGGTAATCCACAGAACTAAATACATGGCATGATGCAACTCGGCCACCATGTCAGGGGAAAGACCTTGGCCTTCATCCCGTTGCTTTAGCAGGTCAGCCTGGTAGGCTTGTAACATAGTATGCCATAGTATGCTAGGAACTCAGTTCTCCACCAGCCGCATATCTTCTGTCGTTTAATTACGATGTGGTATGCAAAGGTTTAGATGGCAGAGTGGGAGTCTTCAGTGTGAATGTTTCTCCAGCTGAAAGATAGCCCGCGGGCTTCTTTTCAACAAGAGGCATCAATACATACCAATGCTTGTGCATCCCCTCCACATTCACGTAATTTGCGTAATGGAAGAAGTGAACACAAGATGAAAAATGTTTCTTCTATGATTTCTCTAACACAGAGTGAAAATAATGAACAAACAGGGCTCCCATCCTGCAGTTTTGGAAGAAAACTTGGATAAAGAAAGAATTAACTTTAGTGTTAAAAGACAACTTTTGACTGTAGTAAAACTTGTGATCGGAGTCCTTGAGATGACTTTACATATTATTACATGCTACCATGTAAGCATTTTCTCATGGCCACAATTTTTCTAGGGTCTAATTCATAGCTCTTAATTCATATAGGACCAGGTCAGACATGGCCAATGATAACTTATTTTTTTTTCATTTAAAAAATATCTTGTATCAATAGAACGGTCACAGGACATGGCTTGCTGATGCTCTGGCTTGACCTAATTTCCACCTCATGCGGCACCCTCAGTAATCAGGTTTTAAATGCCAAATGCATTTTAAATGCTTTAAATTATGACGTCATTTCCTGTATCTCTTCAAGCGTGGGTAGTTTCTATGTGTCCTGAATTTATTTTCCTGTGAAAACAAAGGTCAGTGAATACCCTATCCTCCTACTACTAATCAGATAAAGCTAAATCATAAAAAAGCTCAAATTATGCTTCAGTTTGAATAAGATCATTGCCACTGAACGATAACAGGAGTCCATCTGACTCTGAAACAGACATATTTTCTGTAAATTGCATGCCATTGATGGTTATAGACATCAGAAAAGACCAACGTTTTTCACAATATGATTGTATTAAAAGCATTACATTTGAGCCGGTTTTAGAAATGACAGGGATTAAAACGGCTCTCTGCCCACATATGAATTACAGTGTCAATGCAGCACTTTCGGAAAGAAATGTTATCAGTCATCAAAATGATGGAATGAAAGACTTTGAGAGTCAGTGGCAAAACAAACCAATAACACCAGATGTTCCTTTATGATAATGTTAGAGCAAGGTATGGTAATGTTATATACTTTTTAGACTGATATCTCCCAAATGTGGTTACTAAAGCAACATAAAAGTTGTCTATTTAATTTGTGTGGTATTCTCAAAGTCTTCTCTACCCATGGAATAACTTTGTGTGCTCAAGAATAAAATACATTTGCTTGAAATCTTGTAATAGGCCTACTGCTCCCAATTACACATCTTTATTCTTTAATCTTTAGTAAATGTAACTTTGTTTATTTGAGTGCTGTTAAATGTTATTTTTTCAACAGCCAAATTCCCTCAAAACGACCACCTACACAGTTTTGTATCATATTCCAAACGAGGAAATTATTATAACGTAGCCAAAGATATTTTCTAAGGAACAATAAAGGAAATAATTACTTTACCTCTTGAGTATTTGTTCATTTGTCATGTTACACACGCAGTGAGCAAATCGTTCATGAATGACCCATTACTAGTGCACATTTAAAATACGTGTGTTTTTATCAGTCGTGTGAGGCATTTTCTTCTTTTGTCTCCCACAGATGAAAGCAAGTTATACAGGTTTGGACAAAATGACTAATGATGACCAAATTAATATATTTCTAACCATATATCCGTGAGAGATCAGAAGACTAAAATTTCCCTGTACTCTTCTTTTTCAAAGTGTACCTCAGGGTTCTGTCCTTGGTCCTCTACATTTTATCATCTACCTGCTGTCTCTGTCACTCATAGTCACTATGCCACTGATACTCTGATACTCATGAAAGTTTCTCAAAATAGACCCTGATAATGGACCACAAACAACAGTCCCAGTCCACTCTTCTCCCAAAGGCCAAATGAATACATGTATATATCACCAGGGTCTATCTACATGCAGAATAAGTAAACATTCTGAAAATACATATGATTTTAAGAGGTCAAATTATTAGTCAAAAATATTTTTTTATTGAAGATGACCAATATTCAGATTTTTCCAATATTGCAGAGCACATAATGAAACAACAACAGAGTTTAATTTTAACAGAGAGGCTATACGGACATGGGTAAAGACGGCAACTTGAAGCCTAAATGTATTCAAGCAGGTCATCAGGCATGGTGTTTTAATCTAGGACGTTTTTTTTGTGGCTGAGTCATTATGGCCCTTATGTTTGTTTACAGGGGAAAACAGAGGAAGTCACAGCTATGTAAGCAGTGGCTTTCATGGAAAAATTGATTTTTTTTTCTTCACTCACTCTCTGTAAAGATGCACACTTGAAAAGGATCCCTCCGTCTTTGGCACATAGGGGAAGCCCGCATCTTTCACGGGGGTTGTAGGTGTTGGGAACCAGTCTGTCTTTCCAAAAACGTGTGGGTGTTTTTTTAGTTCAGTGATAACTTACTGATGGTGCCGATCGTGGTGAAGGGGGCTGTTACACTATCGCTCCCCTCTGAAGCACTGTTCTCGGGCCATGCAGCGATTGGGACTCCCCCATCTGAGTCAGTTAAGGCCTGTGGTCCATTTATGTACCTGCACCTGAAACCTGATGAAGCCCAGATGTCCTCCATGAGACTTCTGTGCCTGCAAATGCTTGCACATGCAGCGGAAGGTTTCTGTATTGTTTTACAGTATAATACATATGCTGCTTTATGTCTCTGTGTGTGGGTTGACCCATCACACTTTATAAACATGCTCCAGGCTCAAGTCAGGCAAACCTATATGTATGGCTAGTCAATATGCTTATGTGTATGCTAAAAGTTCAAGTTGTAGGTTCATAAATTTGACATTAACACGGATACATTTATGTGATTATACACCGCCCTGATCACACTTTTTGGATAATTTGATAAAACAAGCCATGATCAAAATCAGCATGATTGAAAATGGTGTACATTTAACAACTTATGTGTATGACAAGTGATATTTAACTTGATTTTACTTTGTTTTCATCAGTCATCGGCACTTTATTAAAAGTTTATTAAAACTGGTAAACAAGTACACTAACTTTTTATACAACATTATTATTGCCAAAACTGTTAATTGTTGTAGAAATGACACCACAATGGTGACAGCAATACATCTGAAATAAGGATAAAAAAGTCTGGGTAATTAAGTGGCCTTTTGTAATTTTGTCCAATGCACTTATTGTGTACATACATGTCTTTACATTGTAATTATATAAAAAATACCTGCTTGTAATTACATCTGCTTGTAATTACATCTGTAATTAATTTCTGTAACTACATTCATAATTACACGTCTGACCCATTCCTTACACCTTAACCCACCCTTAAACCTACCAGTACCACCAAACCTGTCCCTAACCTTAACTGTATCCCACCTCATAGCAACAAAATGTTTTACAATACAATATGAACACAAGAATACATTGCACTTATTTTTTGATGTAAGTACATAGTAGTTAAGGACACCTAATATAAAGTGGGACCAAAGTCTGAAATAGGGATATATATATATACTATAATAATAGTATAAGTAGATACCAATTTAGTTTTAACATGACGTTCATAGTCATACAACAAAAAGAAAAAAAGCTGGTGTCTATATATATATATATATATATATATACACACTCAAGATGATGATGTTGAAACATTCTTACGCTGCTTGAAACAGCTTACAGTCTATCTGTCATTTAGCACTCCAGATGACAGATTTATAGCAACCAAATGAATAACTGCAGCAGTGAAAAGCACAAAAAACAATATTTATTTGTACTTTTTTGGGGGGGGGGGAGGGTGCAGTACTTCACATCTGACTCAAACAACAGGAGTAATATATTTTTATTTTCTTCCCAGTTTTCGTTTATCTGTGTAAAACAATTATAGATCTGCAACCATTTTATAGTTGTTGTTTTTTCAGCTGTTTCCTGTAAACTTTCTAAAGATGTTTAAATCTGGTAAATGTTTGTGTTTGGTAAATAACAGCTTTCCCCCTGTTTCCCTGCACACGTGTGCATGAGAGATCGAAGCTGGCCTTGTGGCATCTCCCTCCCGCGGCACAGTCATTTGAAGAGCTCGTAAATATCAGAGCCCATCGCAGATGACATCATAGATAACCTTCAGGGGACTTCACTGACATTCGAGATTGGCTTGGGTGAGCATTCTCAAAGACAACAGAAGAGGAAGGAAATGTTTTGAGATCAGATGAGGTCATGTCTCTGAACAGACTCTGAATGATAGGCAACTTTCACTTAGATAAAACATCTAATAACAAAAATCCTTTCTGTTCAAAACAGGCTTGTTTGTTATCATGTACAGGGGGGAAGTTTTCTTGGAAAATGTTCATTCTATGCAGTAAAAGCATGTAGTTCAAAGCCTTAAATCCTGGTATTGTTGTAGCCTGTCAACTGTCAGTTTAAACAAATACAATGCCCTTTGGGTAACTGAACATGTCACAACAAGTATACAAAGTTTTATCCACTTGTTTTGACTGGAATATGTATTTATCTAATTTATTTATTCAGAAGGCCTATCAGTCATCTCTGATATGTAGTAGATGGGGAAGATGCCCCCTTAAGAGCAATGTGGATTTACTTTAAATTATAACATATTTAGATATAAGTTTAGCATGTGCATGATGATGATGTGATAAATGTGAATTAAATAAGGGAAATAAATAAAACATTTAGTTCTTATAGCGGCTAATTCATATAAAACATAACATTAATCAAAGATTATTTACCCTACTACTGCTAAACTATTATAGAATGTGGGTGCTTCTCAAACAAAAGGATGAATACTAAGCGAGGATGTGCCCTTCCAAGTCCAGTCCTTATGAGGCTTCAAGGCTAGAGTCCTTCTCAGCATTTAACGGTAGAATGAGACAGTGTTTCCACCACCAGTCACGGCATGAAAATTCTGTTAGAATTTGAAGAATGGTTAATATTGAAAAATGTTATATGAACTGACTTTCTATAAAAGACAACCATCTTCCAGTGGTTTACATTATGCACAGTTAGCATTATGTGATTCATTTACAACAAAACAATGTCCAATGTCATGTCCAGCTACTTTATTTTTTCATGAATTCAAATCGGTGATTTGATTGAAAAACAGGCCGAATGAAGTATGCGAAACAAAGACTAGTGCCTACTAAAGATCCTTCAAATGAAAACGTCCTTTGATGGAGCTTGAGGATGAGACGGCTTAGATATGCAACCTTACAAGGATGCGTCCTTCCATCTGAGAAGCAGTCTATATATTTATTGTATGCAGGCTTGTGAATATAGAAATGTAATCGTCCATATTTTGATAGAAGATATGTCATATTAGCAACTAGCAACACTGTGAATGTGTACTGAATGATTTTGCTCGATTAGCCACACAATTAGGTTTTAATTCATATCTAAGATGTTTGAAATGTATGTCTAACTCATGGAATTATAGCGTAATGAGCCCATAAATTGCAATAAATAACAAAATGAATAACAACATGCCCCTAACATGTCATTTTGCATTTAACATGTCAGGAATTTCCAAACAATATTTCCATTTCAGTTCAGTGACCGCAGTGACCTGCATTTAGCTTCAGAAAACATTTGCTCCATTTAAACATTTGCAGTGATAAAAGCTGTGATTTATCAAGTTTCAGAATCCAAAATTACTTAATTCTATGTCATGAGAAACACAGCGGAATTGATCATAGTTTCAGCTTACCTGGTTATAAATAGCACAACAAAAGCTGGGCAGAATACAACTGACGAGAAGACCTCAAACAACAGAACAGACTGTACGGCTGCAGAAACATGTTCCACAATAACATCATATTGTGAAATGATCAGCAGAATCTGTAATAGCTTGCATGGGTGTAGTTTATCTCTGGCAGTGAAAAACACGTCAAACCAGTTCTACTTTTTCCATAAACATTTAGAGAATACATTTCTATTGCCTTACACACTTCAAAAAGAGGTGATCACCAAGTTTAGGTGGCAATTCCAGTCACAAGAAAAGGAGAGAGGTTCAGACAAATGTTTCGGAACAGAAACAACTAATCAGAGGTGGAAAGAAATGAATTACATTTACTCGCATTGCTGTAATTGAGTAGCTTTTTTGTGTACTTCTACTTTTTTAAGTAACTTTTAAAATCTGTAATTTTACTTTTACTCAAGTATATTTAGTTTGAAGTATTGTACTTCACTACATTTTAAAACACATTCATTACTGAGTACAAAAACAAAACGCTCCCTGGAAACTACTGCAGCAAATAACGGGTAGAAGAACAAACTGGCGCTAAAATCACAAGAAAGATGCAGACGGACTAGACAGGCGTTATTGGTGCAGACCCAGCTGAAAACCAAACCCTGTCGTGTTCTGCTGAAGTTGAACTTGAAGGAAATTAAGTGAACCCCTGGCCATATATTCATGCTCTATTATGCAGTGTAAGCTGTGTTTGATAGGGAGACCAAACTAGCAGCTTATAAAATCTCGACATAACCCCTTCGCAAGCATGTAGAGGTAAGGTTAATATATGCATCTTTGCATTGGTGGTTAAAATGAAGCTTTAACAGTTTAGCAAAAGGGTCTGCACAAATTAGACAAAAATACAGTGGTGCAGGGTGTGCGATATCGTCTGCGATAATATCGTAATTGATATTTTAACGATGGGCGATTTGACATTATCAGCATTTTGCCAAAAACCAAACAAAACACTCCTACAGAGTGTCGTGAAGTCTAGTAGATTAGACTAGTGCGTGCGCGAGCATTTAGAGTGCATTCTTTCACTGCGTGATTCAGTCTGTTAAAAAGCATTTAGAATGATCACAAAATTCAAGATATAGGGGCAGAAAATGTATATATTTATTTAATTTCATATAGTAAATCAATAGTAAATTTATCCAAAAATCAGAATGATTACATATAAAATATAAAAAAATTTTTTACAACAGTTCAATATACAATAAATCAATTAGGAGACTTGCGTTATAGACACCAAATTGCCTGTTTTTGGTCTATTTCTACAACAAAAATAATTCCAAACACACCCCCCTAGCACAGTTTTGCGTCTCTGAGGCATGATGGTTTTGTTCCTGAATGAAACAACCGTTTAAAAGATTCGGTTCAATCACAATTACTCACTTCTTAACAGTGACTTGGTGACACCTACTGGCAGTTTTTAATTTCATATGTAAAGTATCTTTTCATTTTTTATTATAATGTATCATCTCAAATGAGTATTCAACATGTTATGTCTTACATATCAAAACATTATTTCTGCATTTGTAACTGCAGGCTAAATGCCTTCATGTCAGTGTGTAAATAGGCTACAACTAAATGCCACTTCAGATGAAGCTTCTGCGTTTCCTCTGCATTGCAAAGATACATTTAGTTGATTAGTTGATATTTATTTATTTGAATGATTGAAGTTTGATTCAATTCATTTAAATTCATTTAAGTGCTTTTATGAAAATTTTAAGTTTCATATTTCTGCTTAAATCCTCAAAAAATAGACTTTATTCAATTCCATTCAACTCCAACTAGAAATCTGTTTGTTCATAATGGAAAGCAGTGTACACGGCTGGCTGTGGTAGATAGTCTTATGAGCAAGTCATTGATTCATTCATTCAAACCACTGATTTATAATAGATTTATATAGACGTGTCATTTATGTAGATCAGTAATGCTATTTTTTTTTTATTGTTCTCAAATTTTTGTATGTTGTTTAAATGTAAATTGTTGTGTTGTATCTGATCAATGCAGTGAGTGAACTTAGATGCTAATTCTTGTATAAAGTACTAATT
Organism: Ptychobarbus kaznakovi; assembly: GCA_027422405.1. Lineage (NCBI taxonomy): Eukaryota > Metazoa > Chordata > Actinopteri > Cypriniformes > Cyprinidae > Ptychobarbus > Ptychobarbus kaznakovi. The sequence goes on from CM049794.1 coordinate 32,876,539, forward strand.
ATTGGCTAATCAAATGGTGCTATTTTATTGCACATCAGGATCAGTGGCAGCATTTTGTTTTATTTGTAATGGTCAGTAACTTGTATAACTGACCATTGTCTCAGGCCACTGAATTCATATATAGTGTCTCTTTTATCTTCATGGCCACTGTATATATATATATTATATATATAGATATATATATATTATATATATATAGTGTACATACACACATACTGTACAGTGGTGGACAAAATTCACATAGTCACATAGATGGCAAGAAATTTGAATGAGATGAGTGTTGCTTAATCAACTAATCAATCAAGAGACCCAGTCTCTTTTCGCACGTTAGGTGAAATTCATACTGTTTAGATGTTGAGCAGTTCCTTTTCTTTCTATGCTGTACGACCCTCAGGTTTCTAAAGATTTTTATGGCTTGCCAGATGCTTTGGGTTTTTGCTGCTTACCTGACAGCACCGTTTCAAACAGTATCCAAGAGCTTACTAACCCTTTGTGTAGATTTACAACTCATTTTTTCCCTTTTTCATGACCACAAAAATGATGAGACCAACTTTAAAGCTCAAATCATTTAATTCATGTTGTTGCAATTAGTTATAACATGTTAAAGGGGTAATGAACTGCCTTTTGTATTATTTTGTATCGTTCTAAATCTAAGAGGTCCACTTATAATGTTATCAAGACATTAGCAGATGAATGCTGCTGTGATTTAGGTTTCAATAAATACTGAATCAGTGCATATCAAATGACCTGTAATAACTGACAAAGCAATAGTAATCACGTAATAAAAACAGTCACTGGACAAAATGATTGACACCCTTGATAAATGTGAACAAAGGAGCATCTAAAAGTAAAGCTGCATTGTTAATCCTTTTGATCTTTTATTTAAAAAAATCACAAAAATCTATCCTTAAAATCTACCACATAAACAAAATCTAACCTAAAATAATTGAAAATGGGGGGAAATCTTATTATATATATTTTTTTCTCAAATACAAGTTGGACACAATTATTGACACCCTATTATTCAATACTTTTGAAACCTACATTTGCCAAAATAACAGCTCTGTTTTTTCTTATGAGTGTCTGATGAAGTTAGAGAACACCTGACAAGAGATCAGAGACCATTCTTTCATCCAGAATCACTCCAGATCCTTCAGATTCACAGCTCCATGTTGGTGCTTCTTCTCTTCAGTTCACCTCACTCATTTTCTACAGGGTTCAGGTCAGAGGACTGGAATGGCCATAGCAGAAGCTTGGTTTTGTGGCCAGTGACACATTTTTGTGTTGGTTTTGAGGTTTGTTTTTGGGTCATTGTCCTGTCGGAAGATCCATGCCCATTATAAGATTTCTAGCAGAATCATTCAGGTTTTGATTTTTTTTCTCTGTTGTTATTTGAAAGATTCCATGATGCCATGCAAAAGAACAAGATGTCCAGGACCTCTGGACATAGGCCCAACACATTAAAGATACAGCAGTATATTTCATTGTACACATGGGGTGCTTTTTATCCCTGTGTTCACCAAACCCATCTTTTACTCATTGTGATGGATGATAAAGGAATTTGACTTATGTATATAGGCCTATACTATAGTGTAGATGCATGTGTGGGATTATATAGCCTGTTTTGTCCATTTCATCAATAACCCCCTTCAAGGTGAAATTCATTTTCATGTTTCAGTGAATGTCAGGATTTATTTGTGATAATTACATTGAGACTGTATATTAACGAATGATGATGCATTTATATATCACTTTATTGTGTACTGCCATACACCCAAAGCGCTTTACAATCATATGAGGGGATTTCTCCTCGACCACCACTGTTGTGCAGAATTCACTTGGATGATGCGACGGCTGCTACAGGACAACGGCGCCGGTGCGCTCACCACATCCGCTACAGGTGGAGAGGAAAGAGAGATAGAGCCAACCAAGTGGATGGGAATTATTAGGAGGCCATGATTGGTAAGGGCCAGTGGAGGGAATCTGGCCAGGACACCGGGGTTACACCCCTACTCTTTACGAGAAGTACCATGGGATTTTTATTGACCACAGAGAGTCAGGACCTCGGTTTAATGTCTCATCCGAAAGATGGTGCTTTTTACAGTATAGTGTCCCTGTTACTATACTGGGGTGTTAGGACCCACACAGACCACAGGGTGAGCACCCCTGCTGGCCTCACTAACACCTCTTCCAACAGCAACCTAGTTTTCCCAGGAGGTGTCCCATCCAGGTACTGACCAGGATCAACCCTGCTTAGCTTCAGTGGGCAACCAGTCTTGGGCTACAGGGTGATATGGCTGTGGATGCATTATCCCTTCCAAAAGAGCATTCAGTGGACCAACATGTAATGGTACGTTTGCATGGCTTTTTTAGTTGCAGTCCAGCAGCACCCTCTACTGACCAAAGTATAGCTTTATATATTTTTGGTAATACTTTTTTGGATTGGTTTGTGTTTAACATATGATTTAACAAATTTTATCTGGAAGAAAATGTAAGCCTTTTTTAATAATGAAGTCTATTGACATAACGCAACTGTTAAACTTATGTACGTTTGTTTGAAAACCTTAGGTGGACCCTCATTGCCCACCTAATAATTATGCATAATTATACTTTATGCTGCTATTATGCTGCTTTTTGTATTTCTTGTCCTGTGTTTACACAGCTCTACCTGTCTCACTGTGTTAGACTGCAGGGAAAAATAACTATCACCCAGATCAATGTGATGAATATGAAATAGTATATCCCAGTATGTATATATATGTGGGTAAAAAAGTCTGAAACACATTGAAATCAGAGAGTCCGGGGGACAAAAGTTTGTTTTTAAAATTCTGAGAAAGAATTATGATGTAAAATGGACAACAAATATGTAATATATTGTGCTATTATTAGGTTATTGTCAACAAAATCATGAATTCCTTTGTACAAAAAAATAAGATGCTGTTTGGATAATTATCAATTCATACTGAAAGCTGGATAACATCATCATAAGGGTTAACTCAAACTTTTATGGCAGATGTTATAATAATATTCAACAGGAGACTGTTTAGAAGTTCTATGAATTTATTCCAAACTGTATTACAGGTAAATGGTGATAAAACACCTTCATAAAGAAATATTTTACCAGCCGGTGTTCACATTATTCTGTCTAACCCCCTGTACATCAATTCAATTCACAAATAGGCCTATGTTGTAGCTCCAAGATTGCGACAGACGGAGACATAAAACAGGGCTGTTAGATGCATCTTAAAACTAATTGAATCCCATAAACTACCACAAGATGGCGATCTTTATTCAACTTAATTCAGTTCAAGATTATTTGTATAGCGCTTTTTACCATACAATCGTTGCAAAGCCGCTTTACAGGAAATTAAGTTTCTACAATATATTTATATATTGTAGAGACTTAATATATTGAACTTATGGCAAAATTTGGTTAATTCTGTATATTGTCTGAGAGTTGGCATCTTCTGAGGTCCTCTGAGGGGGTTGGCATCATCTCTTCTCAGGTGTTTGGTCATCTCAGATCATTTAAGGTTTGGATCCAGACTGCAGGAAGCAGAGAAACAAATAGAGGCCTAATTAGCGTAGCTGTTGTTCCATCCAAGCAAAAATGATCTGTTCAACCCAAGCTAAAGCATAATAATGTCCATTTGATCAGATATAACTGCAGTACAAGATTGTGAGATGCATTATATGAATGCTTGGCTAAAGAGATGTGTCTTTAATCTAGATTTAAATAGAGAGAGTGTGTCTGAACCCCGAATGTTATCAGGAAGGCTATTCCAGAGTTTGGGAGCCAAATATGAAAAAGTTCTACCTCCTTTAGTGGACTTTGCTATCGTAGGTACTACCAATAGTCCAGAGTTTTGCGACCTCAGGGAGCAGGTTGGATTGTAGCATGATAGAAGATTAGTTAGGTACGCAGGAGCTAAATCATTTAGGGCCTTATAGGTATGTAATAATATTTTGTAACTTTTGGAACTTAATAGGTAGCCAGTGCAGAGACTGTAAAATTGGGGTAATATGATCATATTTTCTTGACCTGGTAAGGACTCTAGCCGCAGCATTTTGTACTATCTGTAGCTTGTTTATTGAAGATGCAGGACAACCACCTATAGCAGTGCATTACAATAGTCCAGTCTAGAGATCATGAATACATGAACTAACTTTTCTGCATCAGAAACACTTAACATGTTCCGTAGCTTGGCAATGTTTCTAAGATGGAAGAATGCTGTTTTTGTAACATGGGAAACATGATTTTCAAAAGATAAGTTGCTGTCTAATATAACACCCAGATTTTTGACTGTAGAGGAAATAACAGTACATCCGTCTAGTTGCAAATTGTGATCCAAGATATTCTGTGTACTGTTTTTTGGTCCAATAAGTAATTTCTCTGTCTTATCTGAATTTAATAGGAGAAAATTATTGGTCATCCTATCTTTTACATTTTTAACACACTCTGTTAGCTTATATAATTTAGAAGTTTCATCTGGTCTTGTTGAGATATATAATTGAGCATCATCAACATAACAATGGAAACTAATCCCGTATTTTCTAATAATATTACCAAGGGTCAACATGTATATTGAAAATAGCAGAGGACCTAGGACAGATACTTGTGGTACTCCATACTTTACTGGTGATAATTGAGATGACTCCCCGTTGAAATAAACAAAGTGGTAGCGATCGGACAGGTAGGATCTAAACCACCTCAAAGCCTGCCCTTGAATACCTGTATAGTTTTGGAATCGATCTATGAGTATGTCATGATCTATAGTGTGGAACGCAGCAATAAGATCAAGTAAAACTAGCAATGAGATGCAGCCTTGGTCTGATGCAAGTAGCAAGTCATTTGTAATTTTAACAAGTGCAGTTTCTGTGCTATGACGGGGCCTAAAACCTGACTGAAATTCTTCATAGATATTATTTATTTATTTTTTGCAAGAAGGAGCACAATTGATCAGACATAACTTTTTCAAAAATTTTTGACATAAACGGAAGATTTTAAATGGTCTGTAATTTGCCAGTTCACTAGGATCTAGTTGTGGTCTTAATAAGAGGCTTAATAACTGCCAGCTTGAATGATTTGGGACGTGATCTAAATATAACGATGAGTTAATAGTAAACTCAGAAGCAGTTCTTCTGTTACAGGTAACAACTCTTTCAATAATTTAGTGGGTACAGGATCTAATAAACATGTTGATGGTTTATATGTAGTGCTACGTTTATTTAGCTCATCCTGTCCTATAGTTGTAAAGCACTGCAGTTTATCTTTGGGTGCAATGAATGAAGCTGAAGTACTAGACGCTGTAGAATCTACATTTGTTATTGTATTTCTGATGTTATCTATTTTATCAGTGAAGAAATTTATAAAGTCATTACTATTAAACTGTGAGGGAATATTTAGATCGGAGAAGTCTGTTATTTGTTAATCTAGCCACTGTGCTAAATAAAAACCTTGGATTGTTTTGGTTATTAGGGGCCAAACCCAAAAGGCTGTATCCCCTAATGGAATTGTAGGATTATTTTTGGCCAAGTCTATGGGAGCCCTATGAAGGGAACATAGGAAAATGATGAAAATTGGCACACTTGTAGAAATGGCCATGAATAGTGATCTGACCAACTTTGGGGTCTTTATAGCGCCACCACCAGTTCAAAAACTCAACATTGAAATGGTAATAACTCCTGAACCCCTAATTCTAGAAAAATGAGACTTAGAGTGTATTCACACCAGGAAAGTCCAATAGTTCACTTGCTTTGGTCCAGACCAAAGGCAAAACATTATACATTGTAGCTATTTTTTGCCGTTTTGGTTCTTTTTCACACCACGCTGTTTGCTCTAGTCCGAACCAGCTGAAACAAACCAAAATGCAGTCACGTGACAACATCCGCTTCACTGGTTGGCTAGATGTGTCTTTGAACGCATTCCCTAAACTGCTTTTTGATTGGTCAGAAAGAGCGTGCGGGAAAATTCCAACGGTGCATCTGGAAGTAAACAAAGACAGGAGTAAAATGCAGCAGACAGCCCACTGCTTTTATGGAGAGACAACTGCGCGGATTGATTTTATCCCTGGTCATCCTTTACTACATAGTTTGTATATACCACTTCAGGCAATACATAACTTTTGAGAATGAAGCGCAGATGCGGCTGGAAAATAATATATTAATGCACTGCAAACGGCGAAGGCGCATCGCAAGTCACCAAATTTCTATGAGGCTCCGCACCTCCTCACAACCCCAAGTTTGTCCGCGACCTGCCATGCTAAACTGCAAACTGTCAACAAACACTTCCTCATCCCATAATGCACAGCGCAGCTGACTACGGCAGCTGGTTTAGTCCAAAAATGCACATTCTTTTTGCAGTTGGGTCTGTTTGAGGTCGGATCGCATTCTCACCACAAACGAACCGCTCCAGGGTTTGTTTGAAAGCGTACCGAGACCACCTCTTCAACGAGGTGTCGATACGCTTGTTTGGTCCGCTTTTGGTGTGCACCAGAGTGCAATTGCTGCATTCTCACCTGCCCAAACGAACCGCACCAAGAGGGAAAACGAACTCTAGTGCGATTCAACCGAACTAAATGAGGCAGGTGTGAAAGCACCCTTAGTATATCTGATCACTCTCTTCATGCTGATTACATTCAATACCTTACATTAAGACTCCACCCATTACAGTAGCGGCCATTTTGAAAAGTACAGTATTGTGTCTTTTCGCTACTCCTCCTTCAAAATGTATCCAATTCTTACCAAAATTGTCTCAGATATTCTTTGGACCGAGCCACACAGAAATAACTGAACAGAATTTTTTGACAACTAGTGAAGAAAAAAAGTTATGATGTTGTGAACTTGAGAAGGTCGACCCAAAATTGGTTCAGAGGCTATATCTCGGCCAAACTTTGATCAATCGAAATGAACTTGGTACACTTCATCCACACCACGATCTGAGGGTCCATGCCAAAGTTGGGAACAGTGCCACCTATGAGTCGTGAGATACCAAAAATTCACATTTTCGCTTATAACTTTTGAACAGTCAGTCAGAAAATTATAATCTTTGTGTCTATGGATTCCTTAGGTCTATGGATTCCTTGGTAATTTTGCCAGGATTGGCTGAACCACGTGTCCGCCATTTTGGAATCTGTCATGCATTGCAATATCTTTTGAACCATTTGACATATCTGCACAAAAATAGGGATTTTAGGGAGGGATCATGAACACAATGTCCTGGAAGAACCCTGGAAGAATGAAGACAGCACCACCCAGTGTTCCAGAGATATAACGATTCTTGCAAAAACACTTATAACTTTTGAAAATGTCAAAAATAATTCCTTTTTATGTCGTTCTTTTGGTAATGCCAATTCTGATGAGGTCTCA